>JAQJVL010000546.1:405652-579100 GCA_035578905.1 Stictocephala bisonia | reverse complement strand
ACATGCATTTTATTTATAATATGTCATCATCATCCTACGCTGGATTTTATATGGTTATCTGGTTTCATAAATAATCTCAGGTATCAACACGACAAAGACGGTTTGAAAACACAATTCAGTAAGCAAATATACCTCAATAAAAACTAATAATTTAAATTTCAATAATGACTTGGTAAAAGTTTGATATTTATTAAAGTTTTAAGTAATATAAGTCTTAAATTTACATAAATGCAAGTTATATTTTAGGAAGAACTGTTTTTTTTTTTTTTATTATTTTTTATTTGGTAAAACATATAATTCTGATAATTTACAAGCAAAGAACTGTAAGATATCAAGGTATTAAGTGCTATTGATCCCACAACACCTCATTAGAGGTTCTGTAGTATTATATTTATGAGGGTTAGCTCTGAAAGTTCGTGGAATTAAGTAAGGTCAAAAATAGTTTATCACATACATTTCTACATATTAAAATTTAAACATTTTTCACATTAATGTATTATTGTTTTAACTATCACTCATGTTCCAGCAAGAGTTATTTAATATATAACATTTATTAGATAGATATATCTTTAACTGATATATCTATCACCACTGTACGTGTATGGGTGGGTGGGTGGGTTACCACCATTGTACGTGTATGGGTGGGTGGATGGGTCACCACCACTGTACGTGTATGGGTGGGTGGGTAGGTCACCACCAGTACGTGGATGGGTGGGTGGGTGAGTCACCACCACTGTATGTGTATGGGTGGGCGGGTGAGTCACCACCACTGTACGTGTACAGGTGGGTGAGTGGGTCACCACCACTGTACTTGTATGGGTGGGCATTAAAAGGTGAGGCCGATATTTATATGGAACAGCTAGTTTAATTTTAGTTTATTTTGAGTGACAGCTAGTTTAATTTTAATTTGTGTGCCTATTAAAACAGTATAATACTATTAAAAGTGATAGAGTGTGTTTGGATAAGTATTAGAATGCTATAAACTTATTAATTTTCAAATTTTCCTAATTGTAATAATAAATATTGTTATTATATGGGCAACAAGTGACAGACACACATTAAAAATGATCCGAAAAGGACAATGATAAAATACTTTTGAAAAAATTTAAACTTACAAAAAACAAAACTGACCCTAATTCACTTAATGAGGTATTTCAGTACAAATATAAACTGTAATTTTGATGAATACTGTAAAAATGAAACGTAATTGCGTCATATTACTGGTAATAATTTTTGTACCTATATGATATTTGCTGAAAGTTGATAGTGATGCTCCACCTAGACTGTGCTGTCACGAGAGCGCCGACCACTAAAATGAGGGTGACCATGTGGACCCTAATTTTAGAAGTCTAGTCCATTGGCATCTCCAGAAGGCAGTCAGTCAGCCAGGACAGGTAGATAGGACGATTTATCACTACAGCGACATGTGAACTCCTTTGAATTGATCCATGTAACTCCAGCGGTAGGTGGAGCTTCACTCTCAACTCTCGCTGAATGGAATATAGCGCAGATGGTAAAATTATTACTCGTATAAGAGTAACGTAATTTTATAGTTATTTTCAATTGATAATATTTTAAAACAATAAATACTTGTGGGTATAAAAAGAGGAAAAACAAGTAAACTATTTAAAATGGAAATTAAAAGGTAATAGTTTTTAAAATTTGCTTATTAATTATAATTACCTATTTATTTGTAATAAATAAACGCAGGAAATGCCTTTGGAAGAACGATCATGGATTACAATCTTTGCCATTTGGTGTTAATACAATTTGGCTTTTTTTCTCATCATTGTCAAACACAATTAAAAAAGGCAAACAGCAAACTTTCACTCTAGTGTCAACACAAGAGTGGAAATCTGCATGAACTGCAAACAATCCTTTACCACCCCTAGATAGTTCTGGGATTATCACTTATCTCCCATCTCATGGTAGGTAACGCGGAAAACAACACAAAGCTACCTCCTACCCATCAGGGTAAAAGCGTAGACTCGCTCCATTTACGCAATGGGAAGTTAATTATATTTCACCAGTGAGATCAAAATCGTCGTGGACATAAATTTGATTTTGAAGCTCCTGTAGAACTTTATTGTTGGAAAATTTTTTTTAGAGACAGATTTGTTGGATATACAATTTGTACAAAGTATTTAGTAATAAGTATACCCATTCGTATTTGAAATTTTTAAATTTTTAGTACATAGTATCTTTTATTTTGGAGTTCTATCATTATAGTAATGTAAAAATAAAATTATTACATATGAAATTGATGTCAATAAGTTAAGTCTCAAGCTTATTTAAATTGTGTATTAAGACTTTTAACAAGAAGTTTAAAAAAAATCTATAAATTGGTAATATTATTCATTACCATATTATTATTTTAATTAATATTGTCAAAAATAGTTTTGTAATATTCCTTATTGTAAAAAATATTCGGAAAGAGTCTGACGATCATAGCATTGATTTCTAAATGTCTTACAAATAAATATTTAAATATTTCTTTTAAAATTGTTTTCATTTGTCGACATTAACTGTAAGGCGATAGTTTATCATATGTTTTTAATTCGACAATATTTTTATTTGACACTAAGTAAATTACTATGTAGCTATAAAATCTGAGGTAATGTAATATTATATAAATAAAAAATAATAATAATTCACTTATTAATTGGACTGTCTAAATCATAATTGTTATATGGTTTTTCATTTTAATCACCAAATGAATATCTTGTAATAGTTTACATTCCCAAACTATCTTAGCTTACATAAAATAATAGTTATGTAATATACTTATTAATGAGTAGTGAATATTGTTGTATTATACAATATTCAATAATAGTATATATTATTATTGAATAGTGTATAACTTAAATACTTAAATTGGTGTGTTTAGGTAAAAAATAGTCCTAACATTATAAAAAAACGATAATGAAAACAAATATTTTATTGTCGATAAAAATGTACTGTTATAGTTTTCAGGAGAGTTTATTGAATGATTTCAATAATTTAGCTTAAAATTATAGAACACTTAAAAGCTTTCATACGGATACATCAACAGAATATTTAAGTTTTAGGGTGAATGTGAATAACTTGAATATATCGAATATTCTACCTTACCATAATTTAATTAAATTCGATGGTGGTATAGTTAATAATGGGAACCTACATAAAATAATCCCATATAGGTTTTAGATCTCTAATAATATTCATACATGGGGACATTGGGACGAAAATAAACATGGACATAAACTAAGAGAAATGAAAAGGTAAATTAATAGTTTTTTAATAAAACAAATATATTCAAAGTAACAACAAAAACTGTTTTCACAAATCTAAAAGTAAGTAAGTATGAAATATCGTCTGGCGTCATGCTGTAACCAAAAATAACTTTTAGCTTAAATAATATATTCACCCTTGCAGATCGCACGTTTTGACTGGGAGAATTACAAATACAGAATATGTGATTGTAGTACTTCCTATCCACCCGATGTATGTATTAACATGTGCACCAACCCTAAAGTTGTAAATTTCTATAAACAATTCCACCCATATAACAAACACTATGATAATATTAACTATATTTTATAACGGGAAATCATAAAAATACATTTCAAAAATTTAAATAAAAAGCAAACATACTCAAACAAGTACTTATTCAAACAAAGTGTTTATAAATTTTAGTAAAAAAACTTGGACTTGTAAGGTAGAGAAAATTAAATAAATTGTTCTTATGTAAACAAAATATAAAATATTCATAAACTTCTAATGTTCCTGTAAAGGACCATTTCACATATAGTGAGTTAATTAATTATGTTAAAAAACATAATCATGAGATTAAAACCACAAATTGTCAGAATGTTATGTTCGAGTCTAGTCAAAATATTTTTTAGGGCTAAATTTATTAGAGCTAAGTTAAAAGAAAGTAAATTGTATAGTCAGTGGTTGGTATTGTAAATAAGTGAAGGTAGAAGTGGTACAAGATGCTTATAACAGTTTCTTGGAACATAAATATCAGCCTGTTTTGTGTGTGTGGAACATCCCACCAACACCAGGGGTTGTAAATCCAACTGGGGTAGTTTATAGGCCTTTTTAAGGATAAAATTATAGTCTCCTGGTTCCTCGTTCCTAGGATCGGTGTTAAAATATTTAAACGTGATGTTCTAAAACGCTAATGCTTATTTTAAGTATTAGACGCTGTAATATATTATTAAACTAACTACTGCAGTGGTTATCCATAAAACTCGTTTCAATTGAGTGTTAAAAAACAGGTCCTGGTAAAATAAAAAAATAAAATAAAAAAGAGTACCATTCCTTAAATATTGTTCCCTAAATGTTATATTATTCAATTACAAATATTCCTTCCTGTTTATATTATTGATGGTAGATTTAATAAATAAAATAGTGATGGTAGCTCATCTCACCTTAAGCAGTTTTTAAATATAAAATTAAAAAACGGAACACTAATGTAATCAAAACTCATTTGAAAGCATAGCCATTTTATCAAAACATAATTAGCTATTTTATTGTAGTAAAATATTTTCAAATTTCAAACATTTGTTATTTATGAAATAAAAATAATTTTGTAAAATACAAGTACAAATAAAAAAGAAAAATAATATTTTTACTGTCTAGTTATATTCATTGAAGCGGATTAAACGTATATTTGTGCTCAAAATAACTCATATACTACCATTACAAAGTAGTTACAGTGATAAGGAATGTACATGAAACAGCTGTTGTTGACGTAACTAATCACTGTTATGTAACAACTATAAGTACAACTTTGTATAACGGTAAATAACGACAAAACTTTAAGAAGTAACACGTTTATTAAGTAGAAGAGTGTGTTACTCTTAAAGGGTTTTCTTATAATTTGTATGTTACGTATAAGGTTTCATTAAATTCTTTAAAATTAAAATAATACAATACAATGAATAATATGCAAATGTTAACCAATAAAACAGTAGTCTGGCAAGTTAACGTAAAACTTTTTGAAGGATTTATAATAGCAATAAACACTGGTTTTATTTTTCACATTTTGATCGAAAGAAAAATATTAAAACGACTTATTATGTTACAAAATACAATGAAAATAATGTCACTATAACTATATTAAAAATTTAATTATTTATTTTTTATTACTTGATTTCCACATTGAACAGTTTAAATTTACATTATTATATAATATTAATACATATTATAATGATAAGATAGTATTGTGATTTTAAGGCCCGAATAAGAGCTTGTCTTTATAAAAATAGAAAAAATACAATTTCACGATATATTATTTACTAATACTAGGTAGTTACTAATAATTTACAAAGTATGTATCGGTAATACTAAAATGCATTTGTGTAACATACAATTAGTTAGTTCCTATATTGTTCGATTATTTTTAAAATCATTCCATAATCAATAGTTGATGTAAGGTTGTAAGCCTCTTAAAGAAAATAGTATGGAATCAAATCTTTTACGAGATTTCTTCTTACATTGTTAACAATTATAACACATTAAAGATTACTTTGTTAACTGAATTATTAAATTATTTAAATTGCATACAGAAACATATTTGCAGCACTCAAATACTTTTTGTAACAGCTACTATCAACGTTGCAAGTATGATGTTACATTTATTGTTGAATACATTGTGTTTTATGAACATTTTAATTACATTAATTAAATTACATTAATTAAACAGTTAAAAACTGTTTGAATCAAAATGTTTAGTTATCAGGAGAAAAATAACATTTCGAAATATATGTGGTCGAACGTACGTACAGTTGGACAGTTTGTGATATGGAGTGGCGTTAAACACTAAATCATTGTATGTCCAGATACGTATGACGTAGTGTATGTAATCAGCTACACTGACCAGGTATATGGTGATAACATAAACATTACCTGACAAAACACATTGATTTACACACATTTCTGTGATACAGGATATTTACTACCTTTGTAGGGAAACAAATTTTAACAAACTGATTATATAATACTATTTGCTACAGTTAAACATTTTTTAACACTTATTGAATGACAATTCCATTTTCACGTAAATTACTTTCTTCTTCAATAATAAACTTTAATTTTCAATTCATATACGTAATGTTACTATTGAATAAAATAAAAACTGACTTTATTGTACAAACAATTGTTGTGATTAGGACTATTAAGTCCTCTCTTACAACTAACCATTATAAGTAGGAAAAGGGCAAACAAGGCAGTATTGGTCTACAAATAACCACGATGAATTAGACAAGTTTTCAGTTTAGATGTACTTAAAATTAACACTATCGTTTTGAGTATAGAAGTAAGCCGATTGTATCTAACTGACAAAGGTAAACAACACTAACCCACGCGCCCACCCTTATACGTACAGTGGTATGGACGCACGCACCCACCCATATTCGTACAGTGGTATTGGCCCACCCACAAGTACTAAGGTTTTACAATTAAGTACATAAAGAAAAAAAAATTGTTTGGTTAAATTTAACTGAATAGTAGCTTAGTGCAAAATGTAAGTGACTAATATTTGAAAATTTAAGAAAGTAATATGAATCACTGTAATATTCTATAAAACCTTTAAATACAATCAAAGTTTTTCCGAATTAAAAGTAACATGTGTTATATTAATATTGTGCTTAGGTCATGGAAAATGATATTTAATTGAAAAAAAACCATCGTTGTTACTGTTATATCATACTTTTAGTACAAATAAATATAAATGTTTGATATTTTAACAGTGAGCTAGGGGAAAAGATCTCATTAAACTTTGTGTGCAGCCACTTGACGTTTTTAAGTACCACTTCTGACTTTCCACGTTTGTGTTTGTAGTGTTCAAGTGAAGTGTTAAAACATCTTACGGGGAACCATATTACAGCTACTATTTTAATAAGTCAACCGGAAAATTAAATTTTTGATTTAAAATACATTTTACTCAAATGTGTCTGCTGAAAACCTGTACCTATAGTTAAACTTTTCGGGTATATTTAAGTTTATGAAGAATTTTAATGTTTTAAAGGCCACTATTGACCGTGTTTTTAAACTCTTATCTTTTTTTTTAAGGAGAGGCCGATCTCCTCTGCCAATTCTTCATTTCTCGTATGCGTATACGATAAACTTATTCAGACATAGTATGGTGGAGAACCAGTACAGTAGAAGGTGAATATTACTGATAAATCTTCCATTCTAGGTCGGTTTCAAACCAGTGCTATTTGTAATCCTAACTCAACATCCTAAACGCTAGGCAACCACTTGTCCATTGTTACAATATAATATAATTGATAAATAATAAATAAGTTATATTGTTAAGTGTGAGACAAATAGATTTCTATGTAATATACATTAATAATTATATTTTTATAACTGCATATTTAGATAAAATTATGCTTATATTTATTCTAGTTTTTTTTGTAAAATTAATGAGTGAATAATCAAATTAATAAAGAATTTAATCTTAAGTATATTAAAATGTGGAACCTTTCCAATTCTCTGCCAATACATTTTTATAGTAATTGCGGTTATGTTAGGTTTGATTAGATTACGTTCGGTGGCTACTAAAGTTGATTACAAACTAGTGGTAAATCCAATGATTGACTTGCCGCCGAATGTGCTCTCCGTGTGTAAGTTCTTGGGAAGCGATAAGATAAGGTCAGCAATATCGGATTCCTAGCGGAAAAGGATACCACAGTGGACGTAAAAATGACTGGGAAACACTTTTTAGAACAACAGAATATTTATCTAGTGGTAGTGAATTAATGGAAAAAAAGTAGTGGTAGTAAATCAACGGAAAATATCGAAAATATGTAATAGTAAAAATAAATGAATACGAAAATAAGTTTTAGAGAGGGGAAACACAAATAACATTTAATTTCTAATTCCGTAAATTATTTATCGAGTCCAGTATAATGGAAAATTCAGTTTTGGTGAGAACGTTTTTGTACCCTAATGTAGGCTTAGTAAGATTAATATATAGGAGGTTTTAAACCTTTTTTTATTTTAATCTGATAACATCAAAAAGACTTATGTTACTAGGTATTAAGAATGATAAAAGTATTCAAATTGTATATCTTATTTCTTTATAAGTAAGATTTATCTGTAACTAAACGTTGTAGATGATCCATTAACATTTATCAAGAATTATATATTGGTACACAATGAGTTTATGATGTAGAGAACTTAATCTGATTCACATTAAACTTGACATAGTTTTAGAATACACTATTGGTTTCTCCTAAGAGTGTACTCAAGCAGATATCGCCTTTCATAGTCGGAGATTATACTAGTTTGGTGGTAACAAATTAATAGTGCTGCAGTCAAGAGACTAAGTACTTTTAAAGTATATAAGTTATTATTTTTTTATATCTCACTCTGAATAGTTATTTTCAAGGTGTCCCAAAGAGGACAGCAGTTGGAATATTTATGTATGAATTTTCTTATTTATTTTACTATACCAATAATAATATAAATATTACCAATTTAATATGTAAAAGCAAAATATATCTTTATTTTAATATAACAAACTCTTAATATTTATATAATCCTGCTTTTATTTTATAAACGTTAAAGCATTGTTTATTTGTTTTGGCCACCCAACGTTTTCAGTGTTAAAAAAAACAAAAACACATTTTCAACAGTTGTATAAATCCCGTCCCGATCTTACCATGTACCAAAATTAAGGTATTTTTATAAAATATCCTTTCATTATAATTATATAGATGCAAATTTACAAGATTTTTAACGTGTATGTATGACTAAGTTTTAAAAAGACGTTAAGCTTTTAAAAACGAATCCACCTTTCTGTTTAATTTATTATATTAGAGCAGTATTTTATTTATTTATTTTTTTTTTTTTTACAGTCAAGTAAAAATAATTAATTAAATCCGTTATTCCAAGTTGAAGACATATATATTTTAGTGTAGATTTTAAAAGTCTCATTAGTATACAATGTACCATACTTGATATTTGGAATATATTTTTTGTATTCAGGAATTTTGTAGATAATCTTTTGTTTGTTAGAGAATTGTCAGAAATAATTTAATTATTTAAGGGTTACATGTCATTAGATCTAATAAAATAATATGTTCAACGTATATTTAATAATATAAATGATTTGGAATTTAGTTGGACACCAACAGGACAGACGGCTGTTTCAAAGTCCCATAGTTTCAATGTCACATACATACAATATAGTATTAAAAAAATTAATAAATCTTATAAGTTATAACAATTTTGTATATAAAATGTATTGCCTATCCATAGTATGTAAAATTGAATTCAGTAAACTTGTTAACATTTTATGTAGCTACAAATGTTAATAAAGCATTTTTTTCATTTAATTGTATTATTAAGAATGTTTCACATTCAACATATTATATTTCTCATATTTTCTGTTAAATAAGCATCATATGAACATTTTAAATAAATAGTATATATTAATGTAACAAACACAAAATAAATAACATTTATATCTTTATATGTTTGTTTAATGTATAAGAATATATAAATCCATAATAATCTAGCTGTTTAAGAAGAAACTATAAAATCGCTGCCTCTGTATGTATTATTTTTTTACATAGGTTTCAAAAACAACAAAAAATTAAATGTTAGAACATTGTATTTACGTGAAATTATTTTTGTTAAAATAATAATAGAATGGGTAATTATGTGTAAATCAGTTTATATTAAAAACTGCAAATCAAAATAATTCACAAGTAAACTAATAAAATCAATAATAATCATCCCACAGAACTTATTTTTTCATAAAAAAGTAATTAAAAATAACTATCAAATTTGTGGTTTTTTGGGAAAGAGTGAACATTTTATAATTAATATCTTTCATTTCATTGGCCCATTTATACGTTTTTTTAATTTATAGATTAAAATGGTATTATTAATATAATAAACAATGTTATTATAATTTCTGGTAATAATGGAAATAACTTAAATCAACACATAAGTTAAATTGATAAATGAGTGACATGCATTTCAATTGTCCCCAACTTAATTAACTTTTGTAACATAATAATAGCTGAAAAATAACAACTATACAATTAAAAAAGCACTTGGGGATGCATTATTTTAATTACAAAATTTCAAAAAAATATATGTAATTGCAAAATATTTTTTTAGAAACTCAATTATCCTTTAAATGGCACTATATATATTTAACTAATTATTAAAAGAACCAAAAACAAATTATTATATTATATTTTTAAAAGAAGAAGATCATAAATTATATAATTTTTTGCATTGCGTCATATAAATATTTATTAATCGAACAAGACAAAACTTTTACAGTTATATCAATCAACCTTTCATTACAAATACTTATACAGGCTTACTGTTCTAACTGCAATGCCAATGGAGTCTGAGGGCTGCAATTTGACGGTTATGAACATCTGCACAAAAGTACAACATCTGACATTCCACGTTTGTGTTTGTAGTTGTTTTGTATAGAATTAAAGAAAAATGTATGAAAACAATATGGTCGTTTTATATATATATATATATATATATATATATATATATATATATATATATAAAAAACAAATGCTTATATGATGTAAAATATAATTAGAATGAAATATGTTTAGCTTATTACCTATAAATTATGATATTGAGAACTTAATCTACAAAGTTATGAGCCTAAAAAATTTTTAAATTTTTATTAATTAATTATTTTCCTAACAAATATATATTTAAATATAATTTAATGCTAAATATTATTATTTTTTATAGTTATAGTTTCATATTAAATATAAATCCAGTAAATTTTTAAACAATTTATATCATATTATAATTTTTTAAGTACATCTTAAAAAGCGTGTCAGAAAAAATATCAAAAAAGATCACTATAGAAGGGAAACCATAAATAAAGTAAAACCTAAATATTTTGTTGATAGTTAATCTAAATTGTTTGACATAACAAAGGGAATAATTTGTCATACAATTGAGAGCTCCTGAATCTATAAAAAAGGCATGAACATGTGATTTTGAGGTCCATTTCCTAATAGATGTCATCGTCATAAACATTTTTTATTACCAATTGCAAATACATTATTTATTCCGTGCAATATGTTTTTAAAGTTGGACAATAATAAAAACGAAACAATTATTTCGTACTAAACGATTACGTTAAGAGTATAAAACACATTTATACTGAAAACTAATTGATATTATGGTTAAAATTACAAAGTTCTCCAATAAAATGGGAAATATAAACAGTAATTGTATTATAGTGCAGAAAAATTGCTTAAATCGACACTATAAACTTACTGATCCTAAATATATCAACAATTTTTCTCCTGGGTATATTCTTGGAAATATCACCTTCCATGATTAGGGGACATGCTTTTTTCAGTTTTAACATATTGATTGTTCTTCATTCAAGAAGATAAGTCCTTTTAAGCAATGAGATAACAGTACTTAACTGTATTATGAATAATGTAATGTAAAATACCTGATAAAAAATACAGTAGATGTATTAAGATCTTTTTTAATAG
Source organism: Stictocephala bisonia (assembly GCA_035578905.1). NCBI lineage: Eukaryota > Metazoa > Arthropoda > Insecta > Hemiptera > Membracidae > Stictocephala > Stictocephala bisonia. The sequence goes on along the minus strand of JAQJVL010000546.1, from coordinate 567,602 downwards.
TCATTATATGCGTTTTTTCTACTATATAGGTTTTACTTTATTTAGCAAGGAAAAATAAATAACACATCCTAAACTACATTAGTATTGTAACAAAAATATCTAATTCAAATTAATTTTTTTTTATTGCATGAAGACAATTACATGAATTCTATCGCAATAGTCAATATTAATATGTAGAAGTCAATTATACAATTTAAAGTAGTGAAAATATTATAAGCTGCTATGAAATATTTGTACCTATTTCATAGTAAATGTGCCCACACACCCACACACGTACAGTGGCATTGACCCACCCGCCCACTCATACACATACAATGGTATTGACCCACCCGCCCACCCATACACATACAATGGCATTGACCCACCCATACACATACAATGACATTGACCTACCCGCCCACCCATACACATACAATGACATTGACCCACCCGCCCACCCATACACATACAATGGCATTAACCCACCCACCCACCCATACACATACAATTGCATTGTACAATCATTGTGACAAGGACATAACACCGACCACCTACAGTGGTATTGACACACCCGACCACCCATACACGTACAGTGGTATTGACCCACCCGCCCACCTATACACGTACGGTGGTGATGACCCACCCACCCTCCAATACATGTAAAGTGGTACTGACCCAGCCGCCCACCCATACACGTACAGTGGCATGTGTGTGTTAAATGTTATTAAATGTTGTTTAAGTTTTAATAATGTTTATCCTAGTTGGAACTTAACATAACACCCATCCACCTATACACGTACAGTGGTGATGACCCACCCACCCACCCATACACGTACAGTGGTGATGACCCACCCACCCACCCATACACGTACAGTGGTGATGACCCACCCACCCACCCATATACGTACAGTGGTGATGAACCACCCACCAATACACGTGCAGTGGTGATGACCCACCAACCCATACACGTACAATGGTGATGACCCACCCGCCCACCCATACACGTTCAGTTTTGATGACCCACTCACCCACCCATACACGTTCAGTGTTGATGACCCACCCACCCATCCATACACGTTCAGTGGTGATGACCCACTCACCTACCCATACACGTATAGTGGTGTTATGTCCTTACATAACACCACTATACGTGTATGGGTATACGTGTATGGGCATTGGGTGACAAAATTATACATTAATGCTATTGTATTATAAGTACGGTGTTATAAGTGTAATTATTGACTATAGTGGAAACTGTACACATGACGTTGCTGATACATGTATAATTTCAAAAGGCAAATAAAGATTTATTTATTTACTATACAGGGTTTCTCAGTCCACTCGGTCACAATCACCCATGATTGAACCGTATTGACATATGAACCCACCCGCCCACCCATACACGTACAGTGGTATTGACCCACCCGCCCACCCATACACGTACAGTGGTATTGACCCACCGGCCCACCCATACACGTACAGTGGTATTGTTGGTGGTACACGCAACAATTAAGATAAACATGGACAATTCTAACCCACCCGCCCACCCATACACGTACATACCACTGTACGTGTATGGGTGGGCAGGTGGGTCAATACCACTGTACGTGTATGGGTGGACAGGTGGGTCAATACCACTGTACGTGTATGGGTGGGCAGGTGGGTCAATAATGGTAAATATTGTCAAATATCTTAATGAGATAGGCAGTGACAATATTTCTAAGCAAGATTGTCACTGCTTAGAAAAGTGCTAATGTCCATATATACTGCTGTTAAATATTTAGCGTGTCTTCAAATATCGTACACTATCAGTAAAGAATTTTAAACATGCTTTATCTCGACATTTCATATAGATAGCGGTCGTATTGTTCGTATTTAATGGGGAAAGCGAGAAAAGCACGAGATTAGCCGCTTACAACTAAACTTCAATCGCCAAGGCCATTGTATTGTTTTGATTGTTTGTTTTCTTTCTTCAATACCACTGTACGTGTATGGGGGGCAGGTAGGTCAATACCACTATACGTGTATGGGCGGGTGGGTGGGTCAATACCAGTGTACGTCTATGGGTGGGCGGGTGGGTCAATACCACTGTACGTGTATGGGCGGGTGGGTGGGTCAATACCACTGTACGTGTATGGGCAGGCGGGTGGGTCAATACCAGTGTACGTCTATGGGTGGGTGGGTGGGTCAATACCACTGTACGTGTATGGGCGGGTGGGTGGGTCAATACCACTGTACGTGTTTGGGCGGGTTTGTGGGTCAATACCACTGTACGTGTATGGGGGGGGCAGGTAGGTAAATACCACTGTACGTGTATGGGCGGGCTGGTGGGTTAATACCACTGTACATATATGGGCGGGTGGATGGGTCAATACCACCGTACGTCTATGAGCGGGCGTTATAAACCCCTGGCTTATAAACACCACTGAACGTGTTTTGTTTATAAGCCAGTAAAATGTGAGTGGGGAGGGTGTGCGTCTTCAAAACAGTGATCTCGCTTGTCGGTGACAATTTGGGGATGAGGAAAACAATCGGTCTTTGACCTGAGTTTTAGATAATTTCTCCCCAGTCCACATTCCTCGGACCAAATGGTACCTTTTATCACATTTGAAAAACTAACTGAGTTACTTTAACCGTCAGCCAAAATTTCAACTAGTTAAAGTTAGAAGTTAAACATTACCAAAACTAACGAATAAGTTAAAAGGTTAATACCAATACCTGTATTAACTTTTTCAATCATGCACATTCCATGAATATCAATACCAAAGTATCAATACCACTGTACGTGTATGGGTGAGTGGGTGGGTCAATAACACTGTATGTGTCTGGGTGGGCAGGTGGGTCAATACCACTGTATGTGTATGGGTGGGTGGGTGAGTCAATAACACTGTATGTGTATGGGTGGGTGGGTGGGTCAATACCACTGTATGTGTATGGGTGGGTGGGTGGGTCAATACCACTGTATGTGTATGGGTGGGTGGGTGGGTCAATAACACTGTATGTGTATGGGTGGGTGGGTGGGTCAATACCACTGTATGTGTATGGGTGGGTGGGTGGGTCAATACCACTGTATGTGTATGGGTGGGTGGGTGGGTCAATACTACTGTATGTGTATGGGTGGGCGGGTGGGGTGATAGGGTAAATAACATATTGTACATTTGTTCATACATAACGTGTCAATTGTTTATAAAACAAACAAACAGTTTAAACAGATGTCAACCACCTGTCCTGCTCTTGTCTTACTTTTAACACTAAAATACATCAACTGGGTATTTGTTATGAAAGGATAGTAGAATGTTCATTCCTGTTGTTTAAGAAATGTAAAAGTGTTTTATCTGAAATGATAACCATAATATTTTAAAGATTGATTGAAATGTTGTACCTATTCTTATATATATATATATATATATATATATATATATATATATATATATATATATATATATATAGCTTATATAAGATGCTAATCAAGATATTACCAGTATGTATAAAAATAGCCTTTTTGTAATTATTATTTTTTTTTTGTATGTTCATGTAATCCATTATTTGGTGTTTCTTTATCATAAATATTATGCAAATATTCTATATATTACTTTGAAGGGTAACGTAGTATCCGAACATAATATTTATATAATATAGGGCTTTCAGTTTTGGGCAAATTACATTTTTGCAACATCCGATATGTCAGTCATAAATTATGAATTGACCTTTAACTGAATTATGACGAGTAACAAAACAATACCACTCATTAACAATGGAACGAGTACGACTGTAATGCATCAATAACGTTACACAATAGTAATCCAACTAAACTGTGATTTTCCAGCAGGAACTGCTGTGAATTCTGTATCGGTTGTGATAATCCGTACTTGTCCAAGTAAAAGATCAAACAGTTTTAAATCTATGATTTTCTATTCCTCATTTTAATAGCAGAAATACTTATAAGGGAACGATTTATATTTGTATTATGTCTATCACAAATCTCACCATAGGCAGTAAATAACAATAAAACACAATTTTTTTACATCACGACATCACTGTGAAAGCCCTTGTGTTATTTAAAGTCAAATTATAATATGGTGCAGGGGAAAATTCACTTTTTATCCCTATTAAATATAAATAGTACTCACTCATTAACTTACTTATTTCTGAGGATGTCATATTAGGCAAATTTTGTAAATATGTAATAAAAAGCAATTTAGAAACACTGAACAGTTCTTATTAATTAAGAAATCGTAGCCATACTTACTATGAAAACGTTCAGGCGTAAAAAAAGTATGTTCTGATTTTGTCTGTACCTGCTAACTTTAATTGCAATATTTTGGAATATAATTTTACTAAATTTCACAACAGAAAATCTTCGTTTTGTAAAGAATTTATCAGATTATTTTCGTAAATAAAGACAAAGTTAAATCTTAAACATATTATAATTGATATAATGTTTAAAATAATTTAACAATCGTTTTAATCGTTAACTAATTTAGAGATTCATAAAAATATATTAGGTACTAAATTTGTACAAAAAAAAAAAAAAAAAAAAAAAAAAAGGATAAAATTGTTATTTGTATACTTTGAGTATTTTTAAAAGTAAAAATTCCTCTTTTACTTTTGCTATGACTTTTTTTAAATACATTTCTTCGAGTACTTACTGAATCATGGGATTAGAAGTTTTAAAATTTCTTAATAGAAATAAATATTATTTTTGGTTTAGGTACACCAATGGTTTTGTAATTTAATGCATGTTTATATTATAATACATGCATTTCTAGTACTCCTATACAAGGACTCGTGATTATGGACTCTGTTCATATAAATATTAGTAAAAAGGTAAATATGTTCCGTAAAACTATTTTATCAATATTTTTTTAGCATTTATTGTTAACCATACAGCAAATTTTTCATTGTATTAAGTAAACTGATTTTATTATACAAAAACTACTAAAATTATAAAACCTAAAACAGTGAGAAAAATTTAAATCTCAAAAAACAATATGAGAAAATTTACATTGCAAATTTTTACAAAACAAATCATCAGGCAATTTAGCCCATATTCCATGATTCCACCAAGGCCAGTAAGTCAGCCGGCATTCCTAGGAAGCTCCGAATTGAAATGATTTAAAAACGTTATAAAATCACCTTTTGCTGAAATGTTTAAATTAAGAAAATAAATATAGGATGGTACTGTTTTATCCCTATTTATTAAACAATAAACGCTTAAAAAAATAATAACTAGGCCTAAAATAATAGAGATAACAAATAAAAGTTATCAGTAAAAAATAATTTTAAAAAAATAAATAAATGTTTAAAAAAATTTACAACAGGAATATAAAACTCTAAAACAAAAAAAGTAACAACAATAATATTATAAATATATATATTTTAAAATAAATATGGCCTAATTACAACCGTTTGGCTGTGGTGAAGAAAATTTTTTAATAAGTTCATAGGCAGTTCTTAGGCCTTAAAAACTGCTTTAGGGAAAATTTTAAAAACCCTGAGGACAGAAGAGTTGCTCCCAAAGATATAAGGAGGCCAGCGGAGGCACACATTTGGCTCTATTACATCGTAGTAGTAGGGATTTGCCGTTCCTGGCCCAGAGGTTGAATTTCGGTACCAGTGGACCAGAGATTGAATTTCGATATATATATATATGGTTAGATGTGTTTAGATTGATAATTTGACAGTTTGCTCGGATGGTTGATAATTTTGTGGCGCAGTGCTAGGCGTGAATTTTGATGGGGAAAAAAATATGAGTGTTGAATGTTCTAGTTTTACGGCGTGGGGTTGAGTTTTGTCTACCGTAATTTCTGTAGGTGTAGATAAACAATGTTATTTACAAATGGGTTCAAGATCAGGCGATTGTCTTGATCCACGATTGTAACAGTGATTTGCTGTATTTTTCGCAGGGCACTATCTAACGGAGCATAATATCTCTGGAGTGGCGTTTCTGATATTTTGTAGCCCCGCGGTACGGCTGGGAAAAATGTGTATAGCAGTCGATGTTCTTTGTGCTTGTGCAAGTGTTCGTCGTGATTTGAGTAACTGTTTTCAACCAAATTGCAATGTATCTCGACTGTATCCACAGCTCTGAGATTCGGTGGTTTCGTGGCTTTTATGATATGGTCGGCCATGTAGTAAAAACGTTCGTTACTGTAGTCTTCTTTTTCCTCAGACTGCATTTCGAACCCCAGCAGGTTTCGTATTGTGGAGTCGAAACTGAACTTGAGCGGTGAGACTATCGATACCCTGTCATCCATTTTCCCTATGCTGAACCTCGCAGAATCAACCACGTTCAGTGTTTTGAGAAACTCACTGCACTTGACCTGTAGGGTGTCTAGCGTCAAGTGGCCTTTCTGAAAGAGAAGCGCTCTCGGACCAATGCTCTGTTGTTCGGCGTTAGGACCTACCCAAAAGTACATCGTTCCATCTGTCGGTTGATTAGCGATATTGTTTTCCGAATAAAACCCGTACAGAGCCAGTTCGTAGTCATCTTCATCGCGCAAATATATTGGGTGCTCCAAGTGAAGTGTGATCACCGAACCCGCTCCAACCAGTTTGAACAGCATTATGATTTTTAAAAGTCTTTGTCTCCCATACACTCACACATAGGTGTCTCTTAAAAGTTACTCTCAATCGATGCGAAAAAAATTGTTTTTTTAAATAGCCGTGTTTGCCACATGTTATTCAGGTGTGGAGGCCCTCACGCCATTCTCGAGAGCTTCAAGTTTCTCCTCGATCTTTTCGAGCCTTTCGTTTGTTTTTCTCTTCAACTTTCGGACGGCATCGAATAGTTCATTGAGCTCTAGTCGAAGTTTGATTTCAACTTTATCAAAAGCTTGCAACGATTCATGGGAAAACTCTCTTTTCATCTCATTGATTTTAGAATCGACGTATTGTGCACTATTATTACCAGCAACAAAAGTGATGTTCGTATCACCAAATTTGTTGATGTGAAATGTACTGCCACGATAACTCTCCATAGTTATAGTATCTTACCACCAACACTTCCAAGTGTATTTGTTATCTCGTAGACACCGCACGATATCATTCCAATCTTCACTTTTGTCGTTACGTCGTACACCTCAATACATAGGTGGCCGCATATCGGAGGATCATCAAAATCTTGGACGCTGTCGATGTTGTATTTGAGATTGTCTGCACCCAAATAACGTACCAACTCTAGTGGTGGTCTTGCATCACCGAACGAGTCGAAGTATAATTTATGTTCTCCCCGTTTTACGTAACACGTCCAGTGGGTGCCATTAGATGATATATCTCCAAGATTGATGACCCCACATTCGATGGGACTAGGTATTGACGGTAGCATTTGACGCATAAACACGCCTCGAAAATTTCCTATCTTTAGCGTTTTGACGAAATTTTCAATTTCAGCGAGCGAAAGGGGTGTGATCTTTTTTTATTACCAAGCAGTTCGTCTAACTTGGAGTTGATGCGCCGTTTAAGACCTGAACCTTTAGGACCGATAATACTGTCAAGTTCACTGTCAATTAGTTGTTTCAACCACGGTACGAACTTATTCTTGAGTAGTGGTGCTATTGTGTGCCTCACAACTGGTGAAATGAAACGTTTGCCACCAGGTACATCTGTTTCGGCAAAATCTAGCATCTCTTTCAAGAGACCTCCTTTTTTGTTCATTGAAAGCTGTCCGTATGAAAGCTCCATCCGTAATCCTTTATTATCTTTTTTCGCTTTGACTATACGTTGGTGCTGTCTTGGTGTGAGCAAGATATCATCGCCACCACACATAGTCACTTGGTCTTTCGATAGACCTATACTCGCACTCTGCCACCTTCGGTAAGCGGTGCGGAGCTTACGTTTCTGTCCATCCGACAGCCTGATTTTATGATGATGATGTAACGCAACCATAATCATACACTTATAACTAATAAGTCATGGATATTTACTGTCCAAAGTGTAAAATAAAAACGAGCTCAATAAATGTTGAGACTTTGAAAACGGTAAACGAAAAGTGGCGACACAAGGCACAATGCGTAGTTTGTGGAAAAGAAAAGAGTACATTTATTAAAGCTCCGGATTTTGCTAACCAAATGAAACCTTCCTTGATCGAAGCGAAAGAATTGCATCGACCGGTGATAAAGAAATTTCCGAAACGAAGAATCATAACGCTTGGAATCGATGATTTGTGGGCTGCCGATTTGGTCATCATGGATAGGTATAGAGGTGAAAACGACGGTTACAAGTACATTCTAAATGTCATAGACACGTTCTCAAAATATGCTTGGTCAGAACCATTAGTCAGAAAAAGTGGATCTGATGTAGCCGAGGCATTTAGAGTTATATTAGAAAGAGCTTGGCAATGCGGGCACGAGTCACCCAATCTACTTCATACAGACAAAGGGCGTGAATTCGTAAACAGTGACTTCAGGCGTTTGTTGAAGGAACATGAGATCAAGATGTATCATACTGAGAATGAGGAAAAGAGTGCGATAGTAGAAAGATTCAACCGTACTCTAAATGAGAAAATGAAAGTACAATTTGAAGTGCGTAAGTCATTTCGTTGGATTGACATTCTCCAGTCTTTACTGAAAGACTACAACAGCAGTTTTCATAGAACGATTGGTATGATGCCAGTTGAGGTTAATGCGGAATGTGAACCTGAGCTTAGACGCAAATATGCAAGCAGGGATGAAACAACATCAGCAGTGCGAAAACCTACACTCAAGATTGGTGATAGAGTTAGGATTACGAAAAATAAGGGTCACTATGCAAACAAGTACGGGCGCAACTGGACTCGAGAAGTATTTACCGTTTATCAAGTTAATAATACAAATCCAGTCACATATAATATCAAAGATTCTGATGGAGAACATATTATCGGATCGTTTTATCAAAAAGAGCTCCAAAAGTCAGTATTTTAAAAATGAACAAAAAAATAAAGTTTTTTTTTTTTATTTACCTAGCAAAATGTGATTGTATTTCGAGTAATGTCATACGTGAAGTTTGTTTCTGCGACAACAACAACGTAAGCTGTGGTACCACTGTTCGCTGCTGGAGGTGCGACTGGATTTATAAAGTCTAACTCAACTTGTATATCGCTTCTAGATCTGTCGGTCGACTGTGGATGTAGATGAGTATCTACGACCATTATTGGAAAGTTGCTTTGGAAATTCTCAGGAGTTAACATAACATCAGAATCCCCAAAGTTCACCATTCGAAAACGTACATACTGATCGTAAAGAAGTCGCCACTTTGAATCTGACATATTCAAGTTTTGCAATTCTTGTGGGTAGCGATCACCGTTTATTTTGACGGTTACGTTCTTTATGGTACAACTGTCGAAAACTGATGGATTTGCCTTTTGATCGTTCGAGCGATTAGTTTGCAAACCAATTATGACGAAACGTGGATCGTTCACACTCCGATAAACGTTGGTGATGTCAAAGTTGAATGAAGATCCAAACACGCCTTTCTTCTCGATACACTGCCATTGGTAGTATCTGAACGATAGTCTGTCTTTGTCGCTCAATTCTTTCAATCCCGCAATAATTTGTATACGACTGGTAGATGAGTATTCTACCAACGGTATGCGTAGAACAAACGATGTAATTTTTACCTTTCCATCTTCAGGTTCAACGTCGGTTGCTTCTGAACCTTTCCAATGATACAGAGCGTCGTTGTCTTCGGAACGCGTGAATGTGATTTCAAATCCACCTTTATACATCGGATACTGAAGGTGGTCGAAAAAGCCGAGACCAAGATGACCGAGCGTACCTAGTGCTTCAAATTTGCCCCCTCCACTGTACTGGGATACGAAACCGCAGTTTGAAAGTGTGGACGTATTTGTGTACATCAACATACCCTTGATGTAGCCTGTTACACCCAGATTGTCTACGCTATCAATGATCGTGTTGTGTTTCTTTAGCTCAATTCGTGAGAACAGGAAAGCTGGGAAGTTGTTAACAAGTTTTATAGTAGAATTCTTTGGGTATGCCGACCCGTCTGATTTTTTCACGACTTCACCTTGAATGTGAAACATTATGCGAGAATCGTAAAACGCATCACCATGGTCCAATCTGAACACAGTGTAGTTGTTCGGTGTGTTGAAATTGAGATCAGACACTGCGTTAACAGTCCTGTACTCACTCCTCACAACACCGCCCATAAACTTGGTATAGATCGCTTCCATTGTGAAATATATCACCACTTATAGTATTCACATAGGGTACATAGAACCGGACGTACCCAAACCCATGCCGAGTTTACGTTTCAGCCACATTCCACCGGTTGTAGCAAGAGCAACTGCACGTTCATTCAAATCAGCATCAGGTGCCATGACTCTACGCCACGCCTTCTTCTGCAACTCACGATCGGCCACCCATCTGTCTTCTGTATTTTTGTGTTTGCTGTACCAAATGTCATGTTCTTTGCACGCCTCGTCAAGTGGGTTGATTCCTTTATCTCCTCTAGCCAATCGTTCGTCTAGTTTTGTACCGGGTCCACAAAAATTGTACGTATCAAATTGCAAATTGCGTGGAGCATGAAGCTCGAACGGTAGATTGTTGATGATATCGTTCAAAAGCCCAGACCCTTCGATCACACTCTCCGGTAATGCTGAAAGACAACGTACTAGATATTTTGTTCCTCGTGGAGTCTGCACTAACTCTTCCATTCTGTCGTATATGAATTTGACGAGAGATAGTTTCTCGTTATGAAAATTGTTGTTGCCGGCCATTTCTTGAGCGTAAATGTAATTCAATCGTTTTACCAGTTCATTGAGATTGCTGATGTATTTGTATTCTACCGGCCTACTGCTGTAGACTGCCAACCCAGACCCAGTCATTTCATCATTATTGTCAGTCTTTATATTTTCTTCCCAAATTCGTTTGATCATGCGTTTCCATTTACGACCCTGACTCGCTTTCGGTCGATTTGAAAGAGGATCGTTTTTCTGAAATATGGAATTTGTTCTGAGCAATATATCTTTGTATGCATTCCAATCGTCAGGCGTATAGTTGTCATCACTAATGTAATCGTTTTTCGTCAAAAGACGCCAAAGACCAACCGTGCCTTTGTAAGTTTTTTGATCTTTTATTAGTACGATATCGTCGTAATTAAACGTGATCGGCTCGGATCCAATTTTAGCTTGATTAGCATTGTCATCGTACCAAATACCGAACTGAGCATCTCGGGCTTTAGGTAAATAACTTGATGCAGTCAATCCCAGTGTAATTTTCTTTGTATCCATCAGTTGTTTAAACGATTGATTCAATTCTTGTGAAGGAGTATCTATGTCAGAACGCTCAGACAACGGGCTTCGTCCGTCTGGTGTACCAGATCTCGTTAATGGTATTCGCATGAGTTGTCGCATACGTAGTCTTTTACGTTCTTCCATTTCTTTAGCCTCGTTGACTGCATCTTTCTCTTTTTGTTTTATGATTGCATTCGTTATGGGCTCATACTTTTTCTGCCTTTCGCGCATCTCCTGCATTTCTTGCACGTATACACTGGAAAATTCATTCTTCAAATTATCGTTCAGTTCCTCCAACTGTCTGGCTTTTACCACCGTTAGAGGCTCAGACTCCTTAGGAAGCGGAGTCAAAATGTTGGGTGGTTTTTCTGAAGGGTGGTGCTCTATTGATGGTCGAGAGCCAGATGACCGCTCCTCTTTCTCAGCGGCTCTGAATTTGCGTATAAGTTCTCGCTGTAGCTCTTCAAGACGTTTTGCTTCCAATACATTAGCCATAGTGCTATACTTATTTAAATACAGTCTGTTAGATTTTTATCTTGCAACTGGCTTGGGTATAAGTTTTTCATTTAACATACATTTGTACTTTCCCGAGTGTACTTTTTTGCTCATGTCAATAGATAGAAAGCCGTGTGGTTGACTCCAACATTTCTTGCACATAGATTCAAATTGGATGTACGACATATCTGAGCCAACAAAGTCTTCATATATCCGCTTGCTGTAGTGCTTATTCTGATTGAACACGCAAAGTAGATTGACATTGTTACGGATTACTTGCATATCCACACGCCCATAGCTCTGGCTGAGATACACACAGGATATGAGTTTATGTCGACCTCGAATAAAGTATTCTTTTATTGGGGTTTGTTTTTCAAGAAGGCAGTCGTCGAAAACCACCAACGAATTTGGTTCACATTCATCAACTGAGATTAGGTCTTCGCAGCTTGTATAAAAAAACGCTATCTGTTTCCCTAACTTCACCCCAACTTGGGCGTACATGTCACGAAGGTTAGAGTACGCAGTCTGATCGATTGATCTACTGAACACGTACAAGTTCTTAAATGTCAACCCTTGGCCGTCGTAAATAAAGTTCAGCAAAAGGTTCGTTTTCCCACTACCGAACGGGCCAACAATTAAACAGCGTAGTGGTCTCGGTATCAGGTCGTTGTCGAAGTAGTCATTAACATACACTTTGATATCCATTCCAGATGGGTACTTATAAGTGGGGTATTTTATAATGTCCCCAGGGTAGTGATTTGATCCCATCTTCTAATATGTAGCGTTTGTCATCTTTACTACTCAGTGATGTTTTGAATAGCTCAACACTGAATAGTTCATGCCTAGAACTACGTATCATGTTCATAGATGCGTATTTAGTTTTCCCTTTGAACAGACACTCTTTGTAGTCTGTAAATGATATCTCATTTTCCACAACAGACTTTTTAACCCCTTTAGATCGTTTGGAGGTTTTCAGTTTATCTAGTTTATTTTTTTCGTCATTCTTTTCTCCGTCTTCTAATTGATACGCGTACATTTTGGATCTAAGCCCGACGAATTCTCGCATGATAGAACCCTTTAGTTCGTCTTTCATTTTGCCCAATATTTTTTTGTTAACTCGGGGCATTCCGTACGGATTGTTTTCTGCATAATCACTAGTGTCAAAATATTTAATCATACTTTGCATGTCCTGATAAAAATCACTTGTTTCTATCTTGTACGTAAGAGAATCTGTGTCTGTATATTGCAATGATATTTTATCGCCGTAACGTTTTTTCATTACATTATAATGGAATTCGTACATCATCAACTTTGATACGTCGAGAACACACGCACCTACATATATGGGTTTGTTAAATTTTGTTTTTACTTTAGCCATATGAACCGCAGCTAAGTTTTCACAGAAAATCGTCCGGCTCGCGAAATTAGGTTTGGCAATCAATTTCTCAAGCTGATCACATTTTGAAACGAGACGAATGTCTACACGGTTCCGAATATTTTCCATAGTCTTTCCGAATACTGCATTATTCATCAGTTTATAGAAATCCTTCTCAAAGTCGTTTTGGGCTTTTATGCGATACTCCGTGTTTAAGTTGATATATTTTTCGAGAAATTTTGACTGTACGAAACTTATTATTCTGTGGATCTTCGTGACCTGCATACCCAATGATAAATAGAGTTTTAAATTACGATAGTGTAAAACATATCTTTCTTTGTTGTATAGAGTGGTTAGTAATTTTGCTTCTTTAGACCCTGGTGGACACATTCGCTCAGGAGCTAGGGGGAGATCAGAATGTTGATCGTGTAGGTTTTCAGGGTACACCAAGTCAACTTCAAGTATGTAACCGATTGTATCATCATCGTTAATTTTTGTAACATCGAAATACTCTATATCTGCACCAATGTCAGCTCCATCTTTCACCCAGCGAAAGTCTTTTATCGGCATCGGCTGACTCATCGCATGACCGTAAAGATTGTTCATATCTAGATAGGTTAGATATGTGCATGGAAGGGTTGAGTCATAATCTTTCATATAGGGGTTGTTAGCTTTAGCGTGACGGTTCGAGCATTGAGATATTCCACCTCGAACCATTTTTTCCCACATCAGTAGCATATTAACATCAGACAATAGGTCAAGTTTTACATTTGTAGTTTTCAGCATCGCACTCCAAGCTAGACCTGGTGCTGTGAAATACCATGCCAGATCTAATTTGTATATTCCCATGCACACATCTCTAAAATTTTCCATGACATCAGCCAGTAGCAGTACATCTGTAGTGTTGTATAACAGTGTGTATTCCTTTAGGTCTTTAACTCCTAGATCATGCCAGACCATACAAGCGTGTTTGTAATCTTGCTCTGTGATATTGGTCTTATTTAATTTATTATAAAATGCTGATTTTGGCGGTAGTGATGTCTCATTGTACTTGTCCAACGAATCCATATAATCGTATGGATAGACACCCTTCCTCAGTAGCAGATCTACAGATTCATTCTCATAGTGTTTGATAGTATGCATTAGTTTACTTTTAGGGAGGTTGCTTACGAGAGTGTCCAAACTGAGACTCATAAATTTGAAAGAATCAAGGAATCGTAGTTTAATACCATTTTCCACCTTCACAGTAAACGAAATGTACCGCTCTTCGTTGTTTGGTATTATATCGATAGTGTTACCACGCTCTCCGAATTGCTTAATGAATAGGTGTGTATCATAACCAGCCAAGTTGTGAATGAAGACGGGTATGAACTTAGGCACTTTATAATTCAAATTACATTTGTTATGGGCAACACCTCTGAATTTACCGGTTATATGATCATGATCCATCACGCGGTCATCTTCTAATACTTTTCTACATATGTGACATCTGTTGGTGATTTCAACCTCTCTCAATTCAAGATCAGTCAGTGGTAACATTGGAACCGCATTCTCACTGTTGTAGCGTTTAAAGATTTCCTCCGATTCACATATTAATGTATCTACAAATTTTGAAGCTGCATCCTCGCCGAAATACTAACTGGTGGTTTATAAATACCTCTGTCGTGTGTTCCATACAAACAGAAACTTATTGGTCGATGTTTTTGATATCGCAGGGTATAGGGTTCTGTGATTCCTTCGGTTGGATCCTTCTCCTTTTGTGCTTCTTTTATTGGAATCAAACAACATTCGAAATCAGCGTAGAATACAAACGGGACTCTCATCGAGCAGTTGAATTGTCTGAATTTGATGAAAGAACCTTCATCTGGCAACTCGACTCTCAAAGCTTTGTGGTTCCCACAGTCCAATTTATGTTTATCTAACAAATCCTCTCTTCCGAAATGCTGAAGACACCGTCTGCACAGCCAGATTCTATGTCCATTTTTTGTCACTTGTGAATTCACTAATTTTTCCAGATTCTTTATGTAACAGTAATGAGCTTGCTTTTCATTCTTCATATACAACAAATCTACGTGTTGGACTTTTTCTTCATTTGTAACTAGGAGAGGATAGATTATAAACTTTTCGTCATAAACATATATGTTAATTGAAATACCGGAACGTTCCTCAAATGTCGGAACTTTGGAAGTCTGTACTGGGAAATCAATACCTTTAAGATATTCGTCAAATTCATGTTCATGTGCTTTATACTTGCTCACCCGTTGAGAATGTTTCTTTGCTGGGTAAAGTGCGGCTAAAATGCTCCACAAGAAACACTTTTGATCATTATTTTCCACATTGATAACAGCTTTCCGGTTTTCAATAGCTGGAGGTAGTGGTATGTAGCTAGCTCCCTTCAGGGGGATATATTTGTTCAATCTAATTTCCATGCCTTCGATATTTTTGAGCGTCCATTGCGATCCGTTCTCCTGAAATTCCTCCATCTGGGCCATGATTTTTTTCTTTGTGCTATCGTAATATTCTGATATATCTGAAGTGGGCAGTAATACTGTATTTTTCGTTTTGAAATTCATGGTTCGCTCAATAACCTTGCCATCTGCTGGCCGTTTGTAAACAGCGAAAAACCAAACGTTAACTTTTAGGTTATTTTTCAATATTTCATTTTCAATCAGCTCAATGACTAGGGGTTTATACGCATTAAAGAAACGGAACACATCTTTGAATGCTAGTTGATTAGCAATAGTGTAGGTTTTCAATCGTCCCCAGAAAGCGGTTTGTTTTTCCCGGATAGCCTCGGCCAGTGATTGTAGTTCGAATGTTTCTTCTTTCTCTTCATCCACATTGTTCTGTGGCGAGTTTTCCAACGTTGGATCATCTGGTTTGTTTTTATTTTTGTACTTGGGGTTCTCAATTACAGTACACACGGAATCTGAATCTGAACTTAGATCGTCGTCGTCGTCGTCTTCTTCTTCTCTTTTATCAGTTGGACTCAGTGGTGAATATGAGGGACTGTCTGGAAAGTGAAGTGGAGATCCATAAACGGGGCTGTTTGGTATATTCAATGACGATTTCTCGTTAATATTGTTGTTTTTTTTTTAGGTGAATATGTTAAATCGAAATCGAGATCATCTTCATCCCAACTCTGATTATGTATAGACTCTGGTGAATGAGGTGGAGATCCCATTATATTTCTAATTTTATTCGAATCCGAATGTACAACTCTTTTTGGTGGTTCAAACACGACTTCTTCCTTTTTAGGATCGTCTAAAAATGACAAATCGAAATCAGATATGGCATCTCTAAATTTAGCTTCGTTCCAATTTGGATTTCTACGTGCTTCTGAGATTACGTTACCCAATAATTCTATAACATTATCTATGTCACCCTCCCTCAAATATGATTCAGGATCAGAACTATCATGATCTTCGGGCTTTGACTTAGGAGAAGCAATCGGGGAATCAGGTAGTGGGCTGATTGGATCAGGAATGGGGGCTGACCAATCTACCTCAAAGTCAGGAGAAGATACTGGGGAAGCTGGTAGAGGGCTGATTGGAGAAGGAATGGGGGCTGACCAATCTACTTCAAAGTCAGGATCAGGAGAAGATACTGGGGAATCATCATCTAGCAATGAGCTATTTGGTCGCTTGTTTGTCTTGCGAGCGTAAGCTCTGGGATTGATTGGTGTCGTACGTTTACTTTTCATAAAATCTTCATCGTATGTCTGGAGTGGTTTTACAGGCTGGCGATTAACTTTCGACTTCGGATATTTTGCAACAAGTTCGGATATTTCAGGACCTGAGGCTGGTAGTCGTTGAGCAAAACGTTCCTCTATTCTTTTGATTGTTGGATTGGACACAACGAAATCCGAAGGTAGCATCATCCTCCTTTGTTTGTGGTCCTCAGATTTTACATGGGAAACCAAATTAGACTTTTCGATAGTCTTCTCACATACCTCACACAATACCGATTCTGTGGAGTATGGATACATCATTGCCCTTCGTTTATGAACCCTAGATTTTACATGTGAGGCATATCTAGGTTTTTCAATAGACTTTTCGCATACCCAACACATTACCGATTCTGGAGCTGGTTTGATTCCAAAACGTTTGACTCTGTTGCGTAGCATCGTATTAGTGTTACACTTTTTAGATTTGCTGTGTCTAAGCATATTACGAATAGAAACTTCGGTGCCACATATAGTACATGCCTGTTTTGTAGCATCATTCGAAATTGAGCTAGTCTGAATATCTGGAACTGCAGCCGTTTGCTCAGGAGAAGAAGTCGTGATGCATCTTTTCGATTTACGATGCCGTGACATGTTGGATGCAGTTACTTCAATTCCACACTTTGGGCATGGTTTCCTTTGCGAATAGTTTGATGCCTGGTTGAGTACTGGCATTGCAGTGTTAGGATTATTTGAAACTGCGATACTCAAACAGCGTTTCGATTTACGGTGTCGTGACATATTTTTAGCCAGAACGTCAACACCACATGCTGGACAAGTTTCCTTCTGAGGACATACAGTGGTGGTTGAAGGAAAAGGTCCGAGCGCTAGCACCGTTGATTGGTAGCCTGTGGAAGCTGCGATACATTTTTTCGTCTTACGATGTCGAGACATATTTGATGCATGTACAAACGCATTGCAAGTAGGACATTGCTTCTTTGAAGCCATATCGTTAGCACTCAGAAGTGCTGATGAGTTGACATTAGTCTTATAAGTAGCCATTTGCATGGAGTTAGCTGTCTCCTCTGACCACCCTGAACATTTGTCGTATTTTGGTGTTGAAGAGTGAAGAAACGACGAAGCCATATCGTTAGCACTCAGAAGTGCTGATGAGTTGACATTAGTCTTATAAGTAGCCATTTGCATGGAGTTAGCTGTCTCCTCTGACCGCCCTGAACATTTGTCGTATTTTTGTGTGGCAGAGTGAAGAAACGACGAGGACGACGAGAGAAGATAAACGTCACCTGAACGACACGTAAACGAAACCTGAACGACACGTAAACGAAACCTAAACGACACGTAAAACGTCACCTGAACGATACGTGGACGAGGGAAGATAAACGTCACCTGAACGATACGTGGACGAAACGTCACGTGAACGATACATGGACGAGGAAAGATAAACGTCACCTGAACGAAGGGGAAAGACGACGATGAATGTTGTTGCTGCACCACATACATATCGTTAGCACTCAGAAGTGCTGTTGAGTTGACATTAGTCTTATAAGTAGCCATTTGCACAGAGTTAGCTGTCTCCTCTGACCACCCTGACAATTGATCGTATTTTGGGGTGGACGAAACGTCACCTGAACGATACATGGACGAGGGAAGATAAACGTCACCTGAACGATACGTAAACGAAACCTAAACGACACGTAAACGTCACCTGAACGATACTTGAACGTTACATGAACGATACGCGAACGTTAAGGGAAGACTTTTTTGAGTATTGTGGAAGATGTGAAATTATTTTATTAAGGTGATGAGGGACGAGGGAAAATGACAGCCAAGTGACGGAGCAGCCGCATCCACCACCGAAATCTCACGCAAACAACCACGCGAATGTTATCGTGTCAAACAACCCAGCGGGGAATGGGTGCCGCGATCGAATCACTTATAACACCGCACCACCGGGACTGCCTACACAGCGCTCCGCGGGGTGCCGATATCGAATCACTTATAACACTGCACCGCCGGGACTGCCTACACAGTGCTCCGCGGGGTGCCGCGATCGAATCACTTATAACACTGCACCGCCGGGACTGCCTACACAGTGCTCCGCGGGGTGCCGCGATCGAATCACTTATAACACCGCACCGCCGGGACTGCCTACACAGTGCTCCGCGAAACGATGCCACTGCAGAAATCTCGATCGGCGTTCTGGCCGAATTCACCGCGTGACACTCGAACCCATTCACCGCGCACCAAAACTAAAACACAACTTTCAATTCACGCCTAGCACTGCGCCACAAAATTATCAACCATCCGAGCAAACTGTCAAATTATCAATCTAAACACATCTAACCATATATATATATCGAAATTCAATCTCTGGTCCACTGGTACCGAAATTCAACCTCTGGGCCAGGAACGGCAAATCCCTACTACTCATCGTCCCCAAGTCAGGCCTGCACAGTCAAAATGACAGATGTAACGTCGGGGGCAGGCCAGGGAACAAGTCCTTCTCGAAGACCCTGATGTTAAATTAGAACTTAGTCGTGCATCTAGAAACTTTAAAGGTCGGAGGTGAAATACGAACAACCTATTCCGAAATTTCAAAACCAGTGAATGGCAAGCACAATCTGAGGCAGCCTGGCAAGCGATCGAAAAGAAGAACCAAATTGCACCTGTCAAAGACACGGTGCATTAGTCAAAAAAATATGGATTGGTAGCATTGACTTTAAAAATCTCAAAATGTTTATATAAATAATCAAGTTTTACTGTACACTTGACCTCATGATACGAAGTATGCCTACAATTACACTTGAGGTCTGAATATAATCTGATTATCTAACTTAATCGCATTAGATTACATTAGACGGAAATGTAATTATATATTATACCAATAATCTCCCATTGGGAAACTCCATCTCCCTTACACTACTTAATATTATTGTTAGTTTCAATATATTTATATATTTACTGTGGGGATTGTGGGGAGTCAATCCAAACAATGGATTACAAAGTTATAAAGTTCTCCCTGGGCTTTTTTTACCAGGGGATTATCTAGCATACATAGTATCAGTTAACCAGGTATTAAATGTTTTTAGGGATTTATTTAGTATTTAGGGATTTATTTAGTATTGTGGAAGAATATCAATTTGTATTTTTTTTTTTTTTTTTTTTTTTTTTTTTTAATACCACATGATTCTTGGCCTTTATTTCGGAATAAATATCACAGCTTTTAAGTTTTTAGATTAACAAATGGTAGGTGACAACAAACCATACGCTATTTCATATTACCACATATACATTGAACATAACGTAACCAATATTTGATTATACTTAACAATTTAGTCATAGTAAAGAAAAATACGAAATTAATTTAAATTTACCATTAAAATAACACTCTATAAATAGTGATTAAAATACCTTACGTTGCTTGATTACATTTGTTAATTGCTCTTTTATATCTTTCAATGTGTAAAATCATTAATTAAATAAAAGTTCACTCAATTGAGATAAAACAATGCAAATATTTATGGTTTGGTTGAAATTCAGCACTTTTAATTGTTTAAAATATAATATGGATCACTATAATAGTATGTTAATACAGGCTTTAGAATTTCCAATGTTCATTTTTTTACAGTTTAGTCTTGAATACATAGATTAAACCTTTATTTTTTTATCGATGACTCATAGTTCTTGAAATAAATATATACTCATACAATTCAAGGCCACTGCACATATATTATTATTATCACTATAATTATTGTTTCCTAGTAAATTTTTTTAATATTATATATTAATAAAATAGTTGTATAAAAATTGTATAGCCGATGTGCAACATTATTTTCCCCTCATTTGTGCAATATAAATGATATTATCAGTGGTGATAGCAGGTATATTGTATCTTTACAAACCACAATACAGTCAGAAGCCAAGATTTTTTAGCACATAATAAGTTTGTGGACAAATGAAGTTATTACTGCATGTCTGATATATATGTATTCAACTTTTAGTTTATAGTCTTTTAAAACACTGTAACATTTTATGAAGCAATAAATTACTAATCACTAAAATAATTTGTCGGTCATAATCTAATGAAAAAAATCACATTTAAAGCTAATAATGATTTAAACACTTTATATTTGAAATAAAACAATTTAAAGAGCATGTAATGATGTGAATTTAGAAGAGTAGTAAAAATAGTAATGCTTTTTTGAGTAATGGTTTTTCTATTGTAACCATCATTGAAGAGTATAACTGTGTTTTATGTAAAGCAAAAATGAAAACACACCACATAGGAAGTCTGTAAGTTGCAAAGTGTATGAGGTAAAAAATGGTTAAATCCCCCTTAATATACATTTAAATTATCACTATACTACTACTGATAGTTGCAGACTAGAACGAACGCAGATTCGTCTTGCTTACAGCCATGCGTCTCATGTAGTATCTAAAATAATGAAGGCGTTTTGATGTTTATTACGACAACTAACATATGTGACCTAACAAATTTATGTAGTGCACACTTAAAATTAAACACAATCTAATATTTTACAGTTGTATATTTTATAAACGTAAAAAAGGTTTTATTCTAAAGTCATATAAGGCACTGTATGTGTATTTCAACTGTAAACCCTTGTTATATGTTTCTGTGTAACTGAAATGTTTACGTTATGTTCCTTGATAAACATAGTAATTTATTTAAAAGTAATATTTTAATATTAAATTGTCATAATAAAGTGACGTTTTCTTTAACATAGTAGACTACGGAGTATTTTCACGATATGATATGAAAATATAGATATAAAAATGTTCAGGTAAAAGATAAGTGGTAAAGTTGTTCAAGGTAGACTTTCACAAATTAATTAAATAACAATCAGGGATTTGTTAAACACTGTATTCACTTAATCAAGTGTTACTATCTGTAAAAAATCCTTATATAGAAAATACTTAATAAAGGCATTATTATCATGCCTTTAAAACGCCTGCAAACCTGCGTTAGGCAAGAAGGGTTATGTGGCGTTCATTAAAGTCTGTAACTATCAGTAATTGTAATAGCATTGGCTATGTTAACAGTTTAAATAACAAATCTTAAACCTATTTGCTTAATTCAATAATCATGATTTTATGCATATTATTCATTTTCAACTACATTATATTGTATATAATTTTATACTTCATATTTTCTAAATTTAACCACTTACTACTTTTTAAAATAATAAATGGCTACTAATAATACCTATAACACCAGTGCAGTGGCACAGACCACTAATTACTGCAGAGGTTTACATCTGCTTGTGGTTGTGTAATTCTTGTTGCAGGCAGCTCATGTGTATAGTCCGTGTACTAACCTGCATTGTAGCAGTTATGACAACAAATTGACGATATTTTATTAAAAATATTGTATTACGATTCAATATATTGTTATTATTAAACATAAACATTGTTCCTATGTAAATAGTGTACGTTTATTTAATACAAGTTCAAAGTAACATAATACAAAGCAGAATGTGTTTTATTTTTTATAAAAATCAAAGTTCTAAATAATATTCAAAAGAACATCAATAGTCCTTCTGGAATGTATTTGGAAAACATTACGAATAAATGTATTTAAACTTTAAGAATGATGTTGAATACAATAATGATCTATAAATATATTATTGTCGTAATAAATATCGTAAGACTTATTTCCTTTTTAAAATGTTCGTCTAAGTTCTAATTTAAAAAAAAGCAAGAGAAAAAACATCATATTATATGTTAAGAGTGAGATATTTTCAACTACATTGTCCTACTGTAATTTTTATTTAATAGTATTCAAAATTCGTTGGTAGCTATCCTAAATGTACATATTTCAATATATTCTATAGAATACAGGCATTAATAATAATAAAACTGAATATTTTTTTAGTTTATTCATATTAACCATAATAGAAAAGCAAGGTATTATTAAAAAAGTGATTATCACATGACACATAATTTTTATATTACAATATAAATAAAAAATGTAAAACAGCAATATGATGATTGATTTTATTAATTCATGTTTACATTTATCAAACCAGAGATATTTGCAATGGTAATTAAAAAAATTATAATTTATGTAAATTATAATATTTGTATTTTGTATTTGCATTATAATAAAAGTATGTTGTGTAACGTTATTTTATATTTAATGACAGTATGCTAATTGAGAAACTGTTATGAAGATATAAAAAAAGTAACAAAAAGTAAACACTAACTACATTGCCAATATATTTTTTAACTTTAGTAGTCTTTTTACTGTACTATGCTAAACCATGATATAAAATTAACAACATTCTTAATGAAATATTATGAACAATATAAAGAGTTTTTCATCTGATAAAATAAACAACTTTACCATCAATGGTTGTTAGTCCGAATTATGTTGTTTTCAAACCTTAATATCCACGTTATTCTTATCATTGATATCGTAAAGGTTTGAAAAATCAAAGATAGACAGTCGCTTGTGCATATAAAATACCTGCACGCAGTTCTTATTCTGTTTTATTTTATTTGAAAATCTTAACTGAACCTACTCTAAGACTCTATTCAGAACATTTAAATAAAATTATTTATTGTAGAAAATTAAATTATTACACTCCTAAGTTTATTTTGTTTCATTAATCCCAAATTTTAAATATCACTTCAGTTTAATCTGTTTGGACATACATTTAATATAATTTTAAAATAATTTTATATCAAGCAACTAACATATACACCTTTAGTAAGAATGAATAAAAACAATCAATACAATATGTAATTCAATAATGATAAAATGGAATGTTAAATTCCCTTACGTTTTCAGTTTTTTTTATTCACGCATTATTTTGTCTTTGTGGTTGTAAGAATTATTACTATTGTGCATTTAGAATTAAATTATGTTTATTTTCTCAAGAAGTAGATTAATATTTAAAATAAGCAAAAACTGTAAGTAGGCCTATGTAACAGAGTAAACAACATCATATAAACTCAAAACAAAAATTCAATTGAAAAATTTATGTGGATAATTGAATTTACTATGTTGTGGCAAAACATTAATAACAGTTAAAAGTAACTATGTAGTTAGGTGTTCAAAACGTGAGGGTCATTATCTGGCCGGGATAATTGCTGGCCATTAGTGGGGTGAGCTTTTCTAACCATTAACCTACGACATCATTTAACTTAGCCTAAAGGATTCTTAAAAAGCCTTTAATAAATGTTCAGTACAGTAATATTAGGTTCTTAACATGTCGAGCTTATGTATGTGCCGATATATAAGATTTATGCCAATTAAAATCAATTAAAAACTCTCGAAATTTTCAAAAGAAAAAACCTGTAGCCATACACCACAAATACCTTTCTGTGTGTTTTTAGTGCTAAAAACTAAGTCAGTTACGTTTCAGCACTGTTTATGACGTCAATTAATAACGTCAATATTAATTGACCTATTCATTTATTGTAGAAGACAATGTCGATATACTTATATGAGAAGGTGACGTCACATACATATACCACCGTGCATGTATGCGTGGTTGGTTGGCATAATACATTCGTATGTGTATGGGGTGTGGTCGCCAATACCACTGTTTAGTGATATCATAATACAATTTATTTATATGCTTATGTTTAAAATTGTGTTAATTTGTTTGATTTATTAAGCAATAAGTTATTCATAAAATATGAAAAGTTATTTTTAAAGAATGTAAAAATCAATAACAACAGGAAGGTTAAGCTTTGAAATAATTTTTTATTTGTAGTGCTATTACTTTGTATTATTTTATTTAAAATACTAATGTATTCTTTCTCGATCTTTTTGAAATATTGATAAACAATATATTTTAAAAGTGTCCTAAAAATTTTTTTGTGTACATTATATCGTCCAACAATAAAACAGTATAAAGGATCGAGAAAGCGTAAATTACACTTTTATGAAAACGTCTATACTCGTTCAACTCGTTCCTTTCTATTGCATTAACAACACTAATCAGAATATGTTTGGATTACGTAAATTATTCATTGATTTCGAATGAACTTTATTTAAAAATAAAATTTTTCTAACTCCTCGATAATTTTTAAAATAAAAACTCTAATAAATATACAACTATAATTAATTAATTTAAAAATTATGCAGTGTAAAGTGTATTTCCTAACAAAAACTATAGAATGATGTATTGAATTGAAAAATATTCAGCACAGCAGATTTACAGCCTGGTGTTAAACATTTTTACACTCTACAGTCTGGTATTAACGTTGCTTAAAAGAAATGTTTTGACTGATTACGTTTTACCGTTTTCATTAAGTTGATAAATTGTGTTATATTTTAGAAATACAGTATGTAATTAGACTTTATTTTTTTATTTTAATAATCATAATAACACTAAACATACTAAAATATGAAAACATTACAATAACGGACTTTAGGAACATGCCTACTATAGGCCAATAAATTAAAAAAGAATTCGTATTATTATGCAATATTTATATTTATGGAGGTTTTAAAAAAGAATAAACACAACACTTAACATTTAACAATAAAAACCCTTCAGTTATCAATGGATCTGCTAATTTTGGTTAAACAACGTTTAAATAAACGAGTAAAATTATTAAATAAATACTACAAAATGCAATAATTCGCCAAAATACTGACAAAACTAAAACAAAATATTGGTTTTGTAAACAAATATATTGTTCCAGCCGATATAAGATTGTAAACCACCTATAAGCTAGTTTTTTTAACAAATATGTTGTTCCAGCTTATATAGGGGTGTAAACCACCCATAGTCTAGTTTTGTAAAGAAATATACTGTTCCAGCCTATATAAGAGTGTAAACCAGCTTAAGGCTAGTTTTGTAAAATTCTGCTCTACACACTCATTCAAAAGAAATAAAATGTTAATATATAAAAAGATTATCAACTAATAAATGATAAGACACGTGTGTTTTGATAACGATTTTGTCCGTGGTCTTGTTTTGGAAAACGTAATAACCTTACAGTAAATTTATTGTTTTGTATTTAAATTGACTAATAATTACATTATTAAATTAAACTTTATATTTTCAGTGTTGTGGAGATAGATTTTTAACAACATGACTGTTAAACCTGACTCTTATACTTATTCATTTACTGCAGGTATACATATTATTTACAAAAAAAAATACAGATATTCTAGGATGTTTACATTATTTTAGATATGGCCAAGGTATGTGTTACGATATTTTGAAATGATATGCAAAGGAGCTGACTTTTTATGTTTAGAGTAAAAATATAATATATGTCAAAAAGTATGATATTTTTTTTCGACTCTCACTATTGCCAACCAACAGTCATATTACCTTTTATAACACTATTTATTGGTTCAAGAATTCCGGAATATACGGTATGCAAAAGAGATCTAATTGTTTCCTTGTCCTTCAAATTATGCGATGTACATGTGCTAAAATAGAAAATAGGCTTCACTATTTACATTGATTGGATAACTATTATGGCAAAATTATAAGGTTGCTAAAATAAAAATATAATTTGTTACTATGTTACTGAACTCGCACACAACCAGCTTAGTCAATCTTACAAGCGTTGGGGTTCTGGCCCTAAAGGCTGTTTTTGAGACTGGATAATTCATCAGGTGATTGTAATTGGCCAGTTGGTAGGTCGGAGGGAAATAGGGGTTAATCTAAACTCTTATAAAAAATAAAAATGGAAATAGTATATATTTTTTAAAGTTACAATAAATAAAAACAGCAGAAACAAAAATAAAGTTATATTCCAACTCAAACCAATAAATAGTACTATTCCTTTACAATATCAATATGAGACAAATAAACTATACATAGAAGATTATTTTCAATAAAACCCAGATCTTAACTTATGACAGATATCATAAAAATTTATTTAAATAAATAATAAAATATGCATTGAAGTTCATGTAAATTTAAAAGGAGAGTTGACTAAATCTCAAAGCACTCTCCCACTTGACATCAACTGTAATAGAAGAAGCTCACTGTCTCTCCCACACTACCCACTCTACGTGGTTTTCAGTTTGGGTGACTATACCAGATTAGCGAGGGAAGGCTGGCAGATAAAACTGACTTTTGGCAAGTCACCAAACCGCATTTGTGCACAGTTTAGATTCCAGCATCAAGCCTTGGCTAAGCCCTTCAATGATATACCAATACATGCAGTAGTATACATTTGTACTATAACGCTAAAACTATGATTATGTTTTAAGCCTTATTACCATAGTATAAAATGTTAGACACATTACTCACGAATTAAATTTAAGGTATTTTTGTGAATGAGCAATATTTGATATATTACTTAAATAAAAAATCACGTGTATGCAGTACATTAGTGTATAGAAATTAGTATGATTAAAATAATCTAAAGTATTTATCATGAATTGTTATAAAGAAAGAATTTTACACAAACTGTTTCATTATTTTACATAAAGTTAAACCTAAATAAACCGTCTATGGATTTAAAATATGTTTTTATGTACACAATATTTGTTTCAATGCAATATATTATTTGTTGTATTATTCATCTTTGTAATATAAAAAATAAAAATGAATTCCTAATTTTTAATTAAATGGTTGTGTATAACTTTTAAAAAGATAACATTTTTCCAATATGTTGATTACAAAATTATTTACAATTTCCATTAAAGAACTCAAAAAGAGGTGTTTGGAAAACCAAATGTTTAATTATATTGAAAATAATTACGGTAAATATTTTATTGCAAATGCTATTACGTGAAATGAAGTCAAATTTTACAAGTAACATTATAAACCTTAGAGAAAATGTGAGGGCTTTGATGCAGTTTGTATACTTATTCGATATTGACGTAATTTTATATTATTATTCATAATTAGTTTTGAAGCTCATTCAGTAGTGACAACAATTACTCACTTATACGAATAATCCAAATAAACGTATTTTTCAAAAAAAATTTGAAAATAGTTTTAAGAAATTTTAATTTTTATTCTCTATAAAATACTTAAAAGTTTTTACTCTATTAAACATTTTAAGTGCAAGAAGAAATCCAGTCAAATACTTTTTTGTACTAAATTTGTTCATTAATTGTTTTATTACTATTGTTTGTTTTTATATTTCATATCATATACATCATCTTAAACCTCTGAATTTCGTAAATTGAAAGGAATACTATGAGCGACATTAATTGTTTTGTATTTTTTAATTATTATTTTATTTACATTGAACATATTTTTAAGTTCTTAATGTGATGTAAGTTTGATCAAACTTCATTAATAATGCAAAAAGTAAAACTTAGTTCTTCAAAGTAACTAGCTTTTTATTATTTTTAGTAGTTTATGTAATATAAATGGAGATATTCATATCATTAATAAAGGTAAAAATTGACAGTTATACTACGGTCAAATAATGTTTATACACGTAAAATTACTGCTAAGTCAAATATGTTTTAATATTTGAATGACTACAATATTTAATTATGTCACATAATTTACCAGGTACAAGGTAGGCATATTCATTTAAGGGACTAGTCCACGCTGGTGGTAGAACGGTATAAGGTGTCAGGAGAGAAATTGGTCGTTAAAAATAATATTCCATATTTCTTATGATAACTTGACGAAGGCGTGCAAAAAGAAACTTATTTTTTTAGTATAAATAGTAAATAGATTTCATTTTAAAATATAGTTTTAATTTATAAGTCTTTTAATATAATTGTTAACCTTGGGCTTAGATGCAAATGATAATATTTCAAGATTCCAATGACATTTTGCCTATATAAGTGTCTCCTGTGCCAAGTTAACTCTTAGGATTTAACTCAGAGTGATCGCCTTGGAATTCCTTCTGCGTGAGACAACTTTAATATAGCCAACTTATGTATAATTAACATGTTTGTTAGGTTATGAAACTTTGCCTATATAACGCTGTCCCCTGCGCCACAAGTTTAACGCAGGAGCTAACTCAAAGTTATCACCTCGGGCGCCGTTCTGTGTGAGGCAACTTTGATATAGCCAACTTATGTATAATTAACATGTTTGTTAGGTTATGAAACTTTGCCTATATAACGCTGTCTCCTGCGCCACAAGTTTAACGCAGGAGCTAACTCAAAGAGATTGTCTCAGGTGCCATGCTGCGTGAGGAAACTTTGATATAGCTAACTTATGTATAATTAACATGTTTGTTAGGTTATGAAACTTTGCCTATATAACGCTGTCTCCTGTGCTACAGGTTTAACGCAGGAGCTTACTCAAAGGGATCGCTTCGGGTGCCATGCTGTGTGAGGCAATTTTGATATAGCCAACTTATGTATCATTAAAATGTCAGTTAGATTATGAAACTTTGCCTATATAACGCCGTCTACTGCACCACTAATTTAACGCAGGAGCTAACTCAAAGAGATTGCCTCAGGCGCCATGCTGCGTGAGGAAACTTTGATATAACCAACTTATGTACAATTAACATGTCAGTTAGGTTATGAAACTTTGCCTATATAAAGCTGTCTCCTGCGCCACAAGTTTACGCCAGAGCCAACTCAAACAGATCGCCTCGGGTGCCATGCTACGTGAGGAAACTTTGATATAACCAACTTATGTACAATTAACATGTCTGCTAGGTTATGAATCTTTGCCTATATAAAGCTGTCTCCTGCGCCACAAGTTTACGCCGGAGCCAACTCAAACAGATCGCCTCGGGTGCCATGCTGTGTGAGGCAACTTTTATATAGCCAACCTATGAGTAAATCAGTACATCATGTAGCAGATTTAATATAGTATCTAACTATAACATATTCAGTGTGTATTGAATAATTTATTGTCTTATGTTCTGAGTATTTTAACGACATACCTTATATTATTGACTTTATTTCATTTAATTCATCTACTTTATTGTTTAGATAGATTTACTTTTAAAAACTTACGTCATATTATTTTGGCTAAATCCTGGAGTAAGAAGGTTCTTCTCATCAAACTATGTATATAGTGAGATAGGGTTGTTAATTTGATTAAAAATAAAAAAATAGTTCTGTGTAATGCAAAAAATTGATATGTAGGTGTAAATTCTCACAAATCATAGTACTCATAACTACAAGTTCTGTAAAATAAATCCTAATGAATATTTAAAACTAGGAAAGAAAGTTAACGCATCTATAAGACTTTATTGATTTGTAGGTGGTTGGAGTTCGTAAAAGAACTTAAATGAAAAATAATGCTAGATATAGCATTATACATTTTGATTATGTGTGTTTTGGAGTATTTAATATTGTTTTGTTATAGTTATATATTTTCTACAAAATAAATTCAATACACATTTGATATAAAATTCGATATAGGGAAGAAAAACTAATTATACTCCACAGTTTGTTTATAAAGGAAGAATAATATTATATTCGCAGTAGATTCATGTTTTAAATTAAGTCCTAGAGTTGAGACAGGTGAAGAAAAGTATGTATTTTGTTTATTTTTTGATTTTATTAATTTACAATTTTCTGGGATTAGTAAAGTTAAACTGTTTAACTACATATTCAAGGTCAAGTATAAATTAATAATTTATTAGTCCTACAAAATAATATTACAAAGAGTCGTATAAAGAGTCATCCAGGGAGATCGATATCTTAACACTGCCATGCATATATATGCTTTAGACTGTGATATTTTGTCGCTTCAAGTGTGTTCTTACACAGGGCAGTGACATCCACTACTACCCCACAATAGGCCGGGAAAACTACAGATTTGCCCAATATAGGCTTTAAAGCATACAACCATCTGACATTACAGATGGGGTTGCATTTTTATATGACTTTCGAAATCTATTGAATCCATAAAACAACCAAAATTAATGAAGTCTAAATAGAGGGAGTACCTTGTTTCCAAGTGTTTTTACAGTGTAGGTGAGTTTGTGGAACATCATCAAGATTATGCATTCTATTCTTTGCAGCCTCGTATATCAATGGCATGGCATCTATGAAATTAAAATTAGTCTTTTATAATATGATTTAACTTTAGAATTAATTAAATAATAATAATCATGACGTATGTAATACAAACTATGTTTGTTAAACAAAATAAAGATTATGTATAAATGCAAATATTTTATGAAAAACAATAGAAAAACATTATTAATTCAAGTGTTTTCTAATAAGTGATGTTTAATAATTCTATATATATATATATATATATATATATATATATATATATATATATATGTTATAGATTAGACTGTAATAAACTAGTAGTGAGATATGAATAGAGTATCGAATAATGCAGGCGCAAAGCCACCACCAATAACCAAGAATAATAACACTAACTCCACTTAAGTCCAGTATTTTAACAGTAATTCTGTGTAGTGATATTAATGAGTTGCAACCAGCTTATAGTGTTGAGTTTTCTTTTCTTGTGAATATATAGTCCACAAACATAACACTGAACCTAATCAATATTTAATAATACCTTTCTAAAGCCTTTCTAATTAACTACTTAGTTGATTCAATTTACCTTCACACACACACACACACACACACACACACACACACACACACACACACACACACACACACACACACACACACACACACACACACACACACACACACACACACACACACACACACACACACACACACACACACACACACACACACACACACACACACACACACACACACACACACACACACACACACACACACACACACACACACACACACACACACACACACACACACACACACACACACACACACACACACACACACACACACACACACACACACACACACACACACACACACACACACACACACACACACACACACACACACACACACACACACACACACACACACACACACACACACACACACACACACACACACACACACACACACACACACACACACACACACACACACACACACACACACACACACACACACACACACACACACACACACACACACACACACACACACACACACACACACACACACACACACACACACACACACACACACACACACACACACACACACACACACACACACACACACACACACACACACACACACACACACACACACACACACACACACACACACACACACACACACACACACACACACACACATGGATGTAAAACAAAATGTACGTAAGAGAAGTAAACTATATATGGTTGGATTAAAGTGGATAATCAGAATATGGAGATTGTAAGTTTCGGTATTGTACTAACACCATTAAAAGAACAGGAAGATGTGAAGTATTGATACTGAAAATAAAATCGACTGATGATCAATTAAGAAAACCATAAATCGATTTAAGAAAGATGTGTGTGGAGTTTTATTTCAGCATAATATGTTTTACGTTTTTAAGGGATATGTAAGGAAAATAAATAAAGGGAAAAGAACAAATAGTTTCTCCATTACACTACAACCTTCAAGCTATCAATTATTTCAAAATGTCCAAATTATATAAAGTTGATGTATACTTTGGCAGTTCTTAGAACTCCATTTATAGTAACATAACAGGACATACCACAAAAAATTGAATTTTTGAAACGTTGTGAAACAGGTTGTCATACATTTAACAGAATGCTGTCAAAAGATAATTGTAATTTTCAATTTAGTATTTTATGCTTACTTCTAACAACAGTCGTGGTTTCTACCATTAATTGTATTAATATTAATTGATGCTAATCTGGAGATAATCTCTATAAATACAATTTGGGATCCCAAGATGTAATATAGTTTAAGACAGACAAAACAAAACGTTTACATAATATTTAGAATACTTCAAGTGGCCTACACACGGTCATTTTAGCGTGTCATTTCAGACTGATTATATTTAATTATCAATTCTAACTGAGCACTTTGATCGCTTTCACATGGTCATTTTAGCGTGTCATTTCGGACTGATTATATTTAATTATCAATTCTAACTGAGCACTTTGATCGCCTTCACATGGTCATTTTAGCGTGTTATTTCGGACTGTTTATATTTAATTTTAAATTTTAACTGAACACTTTGATCGCCTACACACCGGTCATTTTAGCGTGTTATTTCGGACTGATTATATTTAACTATCAATTTTAACTGAGCACTTTGATCGCCTACACACTGTCATGTAAGCTTCTGTCTCTGTAGGCTCTTTAAACGTAAGTGAGTAAAAATGTTTTAATAGTGGTTCATACAATAGAGGTTTAGTGATTTCGGACGATTATTTGTTATTTTTGGATTCTGCAGTGGCCTATGTTGTTGTGAAAAGAAGAGGACGTAGGTTTAAGAGAAATGTCCGGTTTAAGGATTGGTCCCTTAATCAAACCCAATACTCGCATGGTAATCTTTTGAATATGCTTCGATCTCATTCTAAAGACTGGCACAACTATTTGAGAATGGATGAACGAACTTATTGGGATCTGCTTTACTGTGTTTCTCCTTTGATTAAACAAGAAGATACGAAAATGCTAACAGCAATAAGCCCTCATGAAAGGCTTTCAACCAACCTTAAGCAGATCACTGGAGGATTAAAAATGTTCAGCCATTATTTCACCACAAGCCCTTAGTAAACTAATACAAGAGACCTGCCAAGCGATGTTGAAAGTTTTGAAGAAGGATTTCTGTAAGGTAAGATATCAAAACTAGCTTACTCAAATGTGTAACTATTTTAATAGAACGGTTAGACACACTGATTATGTAATATCTAGTAATAACTTCACATTTTTAAATAAACATAATTAATTGAATAATTCTAAAAAAATATTATATTTGCAATATTAGTTATTTAGATTAGTTAAGTTTTGAAGTATCAGTACTAGGAAACTGGGAATATAGATTCTCAGAAGGTCCACCTGATGTAAAAAACGAGTTTATAGAAATCGAGCAGTTACTCATGGTTACCCATGGTTTGGTCTTGAAAGGCAGCAAGCTCTGCATCAAACAGAGCATCATTAATCTTTTTCTATGCATATATATGGTGTACATGAGATAACAAGAAAGTTTTGCCACTACATTCCTGTTAAAAATGTCAAATTGATCATCACGTTTTATATCAGAGAGTTAATCCCCGATAGTCATCAAAACTTTATCTTTAAACTTCTTTTGGCGCTTAAACTGACATGAGCTACTTCGAGATGATGAGGTGGAAGACGAGACCCGTATGATGTTTTGTGTTTGAGTTACAGTTGATTGATCACTTTGAATTACAGGTTGGTTTAACTTCGATGGAGAACTGGGGATAGTAACAGACTCATTAGGATCGTTTTCCACATCATCCTAAAATAATAACAAACAAATGTAACCGTATTGTTTTTATGAGTTTGGTGATCTTAATTATGTGATTTTCATTTACAGCTACGAAATACTGAGGATGAATGGAGTATAGTCGAAAGAGCATTCTATGACAAATGGAACTTTCCCAATTGGGAAATATGTTGCCATAGTTCCTCCTCCAGGAAGTGGGTCCTACTTCTTTAATTACAAGAAGTTCTACAGCCAAGTTCTATTGGGTGTTGCAGATTAAAACTACAAATTTATCTTTTTTAGTTTTAGTGTAAATGGACGAGTATCTGGTGGAGGCGTTTTAACATGTTGTGACATAAATGACAAAGTAAAAAAGAAAATTCTGTCTTTACCTGGTCGAACAGAGATTGATACATCCTTACGATACGTGTTCATTGTCGATGAAGCGTTTGAGCTAACATAGATCATAATGAAACCATTTAATGCCAGTGTATTGACTCGTGAGCGGAGAGTTTGAGCTAACAGAGACAATAATGAAGCCATGTTAATATGTCACTGCTTTTTTTTTTTTTTTTTTTAATTTTAATATAGCCTAGGGTTATATATAAATGTATGAATAAAGTGTAATAATTGTATAGTTAACATGAAGTGTTTATTTGCCATATTTATGAGTTACTAAAATCATTTTATAAATGTGTTGGTACAATAATGTAACCTATATCAACCTAATATATATATCCCACTTTATTTTACCTAGTGCTTTAGCCTCAGATTTTACCTACATATATAGCCTATTTATAAACATCATTGTTTTTAGAACATTATATTTTTATATGTAATAATGACATCATTTACATCTATCTATATCATATTTATTGTTGTATAATATGTAAAGTTAGTCTTATAATCTAAAAATTCCTAGGTTATACATATTTAATTAATATTAATTCACTGCTAAATTAGAAATATAATTCACACATATTTTTCCTCTCTGCAGGCTAGGTTATAAATTAAATGACGATTTCATGTAGTCAATTAAATGTTGACAAAAAAATAGAGTAACTCTATTAAGATGTAGTTCTGTGTCTGTTCAAAAACAAATAAAGAAACAACAAACTTTAATTTGTTTTGTTTTTATATTACAGTAGACTAATATACTGTATAATAGCAAAAACGTCTGTTTTCTCATTTGTTAACAGCATTTTAATGTGTTATTACCTAAATTGAGACAAAACTAAATTATAAAACCTATAATATTATAAAAAGATGTTCATTCTCTTTTATAGTTTGGAAACTGTATTTTAAATAATTTATTGCTAAAGGTTTAGATTTTCCCTTTATTTTCTTGTTTGTTACAGAGATGAACTAAATTTAGTTGGGCCTCTTTCAAAGATATTTTTAACTCTAAAATGAATAGCAAAAGTTAGCCAATAATTGAAATGAACTTATTCACTTACCTCTATATCACTATCACTGGCTAAAGAAAATTTTTCCAGCATAGGTGCCTCTTGATCCGTCAAGAACAACAACTGATCATAGTACAATAATTTAGGCTGATATGCTTTCCACTAAACAACTCCTTCACTTTATTTATTTCCTTACAAAATGTACTTTTCGAAGTATTTATCTGTCTTGTTACAGTGTGCTTGTTAGCTCGAGGGTCAATCTCTTTTACCTTTTCAGTAAGGATTTTGTAAGCAGAATCATGTTTTTGTTTATTGTGATAATCCGTCAAGGTCATTTTCCATAGGCACTCTTCTCGTCAAAATAGTTCGATAAAATCAAGTAAAAACTCTTTACTACAACCAGCCAAAGTAAACAATTGAACTTCAATCACTTAAGGAGGTATGCAAATGACTTGTACAAACGCGTGGGAATGTTTTTTCTTCTGGGTGGAGGACACAAGTGCGCATGCGCACGGCTGGTCTTCGTAGCCGGCAAGAAGGACTGAACTGACACGACCATACACACGCTCATTTTGGCGCGATGTAAGTTTTGCATGTCACTTCAAAAATGATGAATTTTCATAATTCCATAGTTAAGTTTTTTTGATGAGAGCTCACGTCATTTCTTGCATACACACGGTAACTTTTGCATGACACGCAAAAATGACCGTGTGTAGGCCCCTATAGAACACGTATTATATAAAATGTTATATTCATTGGTTTTATTCGACGTGTTTATTAAAAAAAATATAAAACATAAGCATTATCAATTAATATTTTAAAACACTGAGTATTTGACAATTTTACCGTGGACAATCTCGTATTTTAGCCCTTATAATTGATAATAATTATTGATATTTACACATTCCAATCATATATACTAAAATTCTGAATTACTGGTTGATATTTATTGATTTTACATGAACGAATGACTCGTAATCCCATAAATACAGACTGCAGTCTGTTTAGAACATCCCGACAACACCAGAAGTCGTAAATCAGCCTAACCGATTTCCCTTTGTGAGCCAAGGGAATAATGTTTTTGTGGTGGAACAATCAACACTTATTAAAAATGAACAACTGTTCTTAGTTTATTGGTTTACTGATCGTTTAAAAAATATGCTTTATCATCTAAAAAGTAAGTTATATTTACGGTTAATTAAAACATTTTTATCACTTTCCTAGTGACGGCTGCATGATTATTAACATTCCAATAATTAAAATACTA
Source organism: Stictocephala bisonia (assembly GCA_035578905.1). NCBI lineage: Eukaryota > Metazoa > Arthropoda > Insecta > Hemiptera > Membracidae > Stictocephala > Stictocephala bisonia. The sequence continues at coordinate 530,967 of JAQJVL010000546.1, read as the reverse complement.
AAAGGTAATAAAATATTTTTAGTTTATTTCTTAGTTCAATTATATAAATGGTTTAAGTGGCACTAATTTTCTTATGTTAATTGTTGTTAACAATTACTTGATTTTGTGCCTTGACATAGTTAATATTTGCAATTCTATTGATGAAGTATACTAAATGACCCCTCTGTTCTGTAATTTAAATGTACTAAAGATAATTCATAGCATACATTTTATTAATAATTGTTTAATCCGTTAAACTTTTTATTTTAACTATTGTCAATCACTTACTACGATTTGAAATTTTTAAAAATAAATTGTAGTTACTAATTAAATATTCTTCAATAATTGTTACACCCAGACGAACAATTATATTAAATTTTATTAGGTGAATATGGAACCTTATTGTATTTAAAACTATAAAAAAACTAAATGATTTATCCTTCAGATATATGAGATACAAAAATCATTGTTTCAATAAGCTCGCTATATATTGCCGGATATACTCAATGACTTTTACACTAGGGAGTGGCTGAAAATTTTACGTCAATATAAAACGTAACAAATTGACTGCCAGCTAATATATTATAATAAATACTATAATATAATAGCAAACTACACAAAAAATCAAAAAAAGTTGTACAATTCATTAAAGCGTTAAACGTGTTATTCAAAATATGTATCGACGACTTTATTGGACAGAGGAAAGTTTGTTTATGTAATATTAATATTGTAGTTTAAGAGTCAGTTAGATAATAATATCTCGTTAACAAACGTAATGTAACATTTTATTGTAGTATTACAACATACTATACAATCAACTTCATAATTCAATATCCTAATATCTCTAAGTACATTTTTATGTTCTTAAGGTATCGTTCATCCAACTACATTGAGACATCCTCTAATAGTTCATTTGGATCTTTTCCATAAATTCCCTACCACTACTTTTTTTGTTTCCGTTAATTTACTACCACTTGATACATATTCTAATGCTCTAAAAACTGTTCCCCGATCATTTTTACGTCCACTGTTGCATTTCCTATCCGCTAGGAATCCGATATCGCTGGCCTTATCTTATCGCTTTCCAATTACTTACACACGGAGAGTGCATTCGGCGGTAAGTCATTCATTGGATTTATCAGTTTTTGATCAATTTTAATAGACACCTAACTGTAATTGTGAAAAAAAATAGTGGTAGTGAACTAATGAAAAATGTATTAATAGTGAATTAACGGAAAAGATCAGTACTTTTTAATTTTTTCTACGTTTATATTTTACAATGTGAGATCTTTAAGTTTTCCTAATGATTTTATAAGATATATGAACATTTATTAAGTAAATGGAAATGTTTACCCCAAGAGAATGTTAAATATTTGTAATAAAATGGTACAAATAACTGACTTAAATTTTCCTATATGGAGAAGAAAGATATAAACGTGTACTTAAATATTCAGTGTATATTTACATATATTATATTCAATTACTGGTCGCTCTTTAGGTATTATGAACAATCTAATTTACTAAAACTAACATAATCTTTTTTATAATAAAAAAGAACTTTTATTTGGTTTTAAAATCTATGCTTATACAAAAAGATCGTAAAATATTATTATTTTTAAAATAAATAACTTGAAACGCCAATTTATCGTAAATAAATCGTAAAACAAATACTCCAATTAAAATACTGGTGATATTTTAGATTGTCTGTAGCAATTATAGTTTTTGTGGTTAACAGTTAGAACATATCAGTCATGTTACCAATGACAATAAGTTTATGCCACTATATTTTTAACTATATATATTAACAGTTCATGGTCGTTATAACAGTGATATTTTATTGACGTGTACCTAATTGATTGTATACTCATCGATTTATATTATGCCAGAATAATTCCTGATAGTATTTTTTTAAATAAATGCTTCATTATGATAGCTCAAGACAAAAAAAAATAATTCAAGAGAAATGAAATTTACAAAAAAAAATATAATTTATAATTTTTTCTTTGGAGTATAATTTATTTTTCAAGTTATATTTAGAAAGTATAAATCATATATCAAAAGTATTTTTTTAAATCCTACATTGTTACAATAGGAATTTTCCATATTTAACACTATTATATAAATATTTATATTAGAAATAAAACTTAAAAATACGACATTTTTAACAAAATCAAATTTAAAATGTCTAACATTTCATTGTATTTAATCAATTCATAATATTGTTTAGTTATTTAGTTTATTTAAAACTCCTTTCTAAGTAAACTTGTATTTTGTTTCTATTGTATTATGATATAACAAGAAAAGCTGCTACATTATATTGCTACATTATATTAAATATACATTATATTTAATTAAATTTTGAGTTTCCTCTGTTAAGTTATTCTAAGCTTGTTTAAATACTTTTATTTATATTTTGAGTCACAATTATTTTTAACAAAATATAATTTTATCTTAAAATTTATTTTACATTTTTAAAGAAAAATGCAACCTAAGATAAGGAACCGCTAGTGCTGGTATTATATTATATGACAAAATTACGTGTCCCTTGGTTTAAGATTTTCTATCCCAGCACGTTCAAGACACTCCCTTAAGGCTGTAAAGTAGATCTTATATACTAGAGAGAGAAAAGGGACTCCTAAAAGAAAACATTGTTTTTGGAAAAAGATTTTCCTCCAAAGACATAAATAAGTGGGAATGGTAATAGGTGATTTACTTCTACTATAGGCAGGATTTATTTAACCAACACAATCTATTTAACTATTTACTAGCTTTAACTTTTATACAAAACTATGTTTTATGTAATTTAATTTTCATTATTTTGTTTATAAGAATATCTCTCTGACATATCAATACACTAGGGGATAACCCTGCTCAGCTTCGACCTCAATATGTAATAACGTTGAAATAAGTAGTAGGTGAACTGTACTATAGAAATAATAAAAATAACAGAACAAAATATTAAGTAGCTTTTTTTGTTTATTTTATTTTCTATATTTTTCATTCGATCAATATTTTTAATGTTGTTCTTATAATTAAAAAAATATATTATTTAGAACATAGTTACATTAGGATTTCAAACATTCATTTTTAGTTCACTTGTACGGCACATTATTGTAATGTTATTGTACTACAGCTGTTTCGTATAATGGTAATCAAATACTTACATTCACACGAAAATTACGGAATTTTAAGACGAAAATAAACTTCTAATAAAACAACTAAAAAATTCTTCTAAAATAATAAAATATGTAAAACAAATATTATACCCGTAACATTTAGAAAACCCTGTTAAAATTTTACATATCTAAAAATGTTTCTACCATCCGTGCCCCTTAAGGTTTGAAATTACGCTAGTAATGTTATTTTATTGGGACAATATCACACTACTTGCTTATGGAATTATATATTTTTTCTAAATGTATTTTCAAAGTAAGTATAAATAATCCATAAACTACATAACAATAATGAAAAATTAACTCATAGAGTAAAAAAACGGGCGTATATAAAATTTGTTATCTATACCGTAATCAAACGAATATATGGTAAAAATACTACACATACATACAATGCAACATGTAATGTAGACCAATCGTGAATGCTCCTTCAAGTACACTATAAGTGATGGTATTTGCACAGTATTGGGTAGCTATTGTACTGCTGGCGTTTATCTCAAACATTATTTTTAAAACGGTAAAATAATCAATCCATGAGATATTAACTTTTAAAAACTAATTTAGCATAATGAGTATGGAATATCTAAATAAATGTAGTAAAATCTACTTATTTCAATATGACTGTGACTCATCAACTAACTTACGTATGGGAGACCTTAGGGAGGGAGGTCTGTAGTGTAGTAACTTTCACAATATAGATCCTGCAGGCAGTGGAGAAAGGGACTTGTGTGTGGAAACTAGATACCAATATGACTGTGACTCATCAACTAACTTACGTATGGGAGACCTTATGGAGGGAGGTCTGTAGTGTAGTAACTTTCACAATATAGATCCTGCAGGCAGTGGAGAAAGGGACTTGTGTGTGGAAACTAGATACCAATATGACTGTGACTCATCAACTAACTTACGTATGGGAGACCTTAGGGAGGGAGGTCTGTAGTGTAGTAACTTTCACAATATAGATCCTGCAGGCAGTGGAGAAAGGGACTTGTGTGTGGAAACTAGATACCAATCGGTAGCAGGTTTTATGGAAGAAGTTTAGGGAAGAAGGTGAAATTCTTTTTAGTTGTAAGATTAATTTCGAACTTTTAACAATATCTTACTTATTAATTTATAAGTTTATTTACAGGACCTTCAAAAACTTGCAATTTAATCAATCTTTCTGCAGAAGATTATATTGGCCTTTTGGGTAATGCTTGTCTGAAGAGAGAGTATTAAAGTAATTTTTGGGTTATAGATATTGAAATTATAATACCTTTTAACTTATCCATAAAGTTTATGGAATATATTACCATAAAATAGCTAGTATGAATGATTTAATATATGTTTCCTTGCACAAATAACCCTATATTATAATTCTATGTTTAACTAAATATACAAATATATACTAATAATATAAAAACGTTAAATAGAACATTTTAAAATATATATTCCAAGTATCTAAATAAATGTGCTTCATAACAATTTTATTTTGTTTTGAACAACAAAACAATAGTTTATAAGGCATTGTTAGAACCCATTTATAATATTTTACAAATTACCCTAGAGGTATTCTAGTTTCTCTGTCAGATGGATCTTCCACATATATATAGGCATCTCAATAGCTCAATAGACTTCTCGTGACACTATTGTTCCTAGGAACAATGAACCGTGCACTTTGATTGATTGTGGTTGATATCGCTGGTATTTCATCTGTACTGATTGATTGAATGCTATTCAAATAGCAAACAGCACGTGTTCACTTCTTCTATTTTTCATTTTAATTACTTTACTTTGAAAATATGTTATTTATTTTCAAATATAGTTATTGACCATGACCCCTAAGTCAATTTTTAATTACTTCTTAAGGTTTAGTTATGCTTTTACTCAAAAACTAATAAAATCTTTCTTTGTGGTATAACTTTTATAGCCTGATTCCTAACCTGATATAGATATTTATAAATTATTTAAAGTAAACGCTGTGATCTAACTTACCAGAAGATTACTTAGCCTAAAAAAAGAAATTGATGTAATGTAAACAATACATGTGGTTTGTTTTTTTAATTATTTATTCGTTCAATTTCTTTCAGTAACTAATGTGGAGAATCAGTCCAATACAAGCCAAATATTACTAAATATATATTAAAGAATAACAATCAAGACTAGGATTAGTAATCAAGACCTGTTACCTTTAACTGTATAAAGCCCTGACGCCTTAGACCAACTAGCCATTGTCTGTCTCAACAAATCTACGTATCTTTCTCATGTATATCATTTAAATTAACAACTGTATATGATTTTTCTTAGTCCGTCATATCTTTCTAGCAAGCCCAACGAACACTTTAAAAGAGTACAGCAGTTTTTTTACTGCACGCTATTTTAATGCATTAATGGCTTGAAGTAAATGAGGTATAAATTAACAACTTCAAGGTTAAGGTGCACAACTTTTTATGTAGTAATAAAAAGATTTTATTACTTATTATTACTAAAAAATGTCACTTTCAGTCAAACTATTTGAGTTACTAGTATATTGACAATTTTATGATTAATGTGTTACGCGTATTTTTATTTTAGTTTGTTTACAAATAACCTTAAATTTTAACACATAGTAAATATATCCTCTGCTAATTGAGTGAAGAACTGTAGGGCAAAAAAACAACAGCCGTATCTAATAAATTGGTTCGCTGTCACCGGAATGCAGATAAACAGCGGTGAAGAATAACCATGATACAGAGAATAAATGTGGTCCGCTGGATGAAATATATCTTTTCACAAGTATCTAATATTTCCTTTTCAAACAAAGCTAATAACAAATAGCTAATAACATGTATACATAATAAAGTATATACATTTAAAAATTATTTATGTAAGATCGTATAACATTAATTATTTAATTCTATCGTATTGGTAGTTCAGATAAACTGTAAAAGGTACTTAACTACAGAGGATTTCTTTATGTTCACTTGACATATAGATCAAATCTGATAAATTCATTTTATTTAGTGTTTAAAGAAACAATACAAACATTTTGTGTCTAAACACCGAAGACATTTATGTGCTTTACACCCATTACATCAAAAACATGTTGATATTGTGTTGGTCTTGTATCTTATAAATTTAGGTGATTTCCAGTTGTTATTTTATTTACTTAATTTTTTTTGTACAGCAAGCTATGTTACAATAAGTAATTTAAAATAATGTTTGTATGGGCATTAAAAAAACCATAATCAAATGATGAGTAACATAATATACTATATTTTATTTAAAACCATTGACAACTAAAAAACGTGTTTTAACGTGTATGAAAGTTTTCTGTTGCTCCAATGACTTATTCAATATAACTTTTACCGCTGTATAAATATAAATATAACTACGCTTAGTTAACACTAGACTTAAGCAGTTATTTTCAACTTGTTGACGAAACAAATCTGTGTATGAAAGTTTTCTGTTGGCCAATGACTTATTCAATATAACTTTTACCGCTGTATAAATATAAATATAACTACGCTTAGTTAACACTAGACTTAAGCAGTTATTTTCAACTTGTTGACGAAACAAATCTGTGTATGAAAGTTTTCTGTTGGCCAATGACTTATTCAATATAACTTTTATAGAGTAATTAACACTAAACTTAATCTATAATTTTCAACTTGTTGAAGAAACAAATCTGTATATAAAAGTTTTTTCTTGTGCCAATGACTTATTCAATATAACTTTTATAGCGTGGTTAACACTAGACTTACGCCGTCATTTTCAACATGTTGACGAATCAAATCTGTAGATATTCCGAAACAAACACACACGCAGGTGGGTGTTTGTTTTACGATATGTATGTGGTAATTCCAAGGCTATTTGTGATTTTAATTCGAGGGTAAATAGATTGTATAAAAGCTAATGTTAAAAAGCTATAGCTTTTATCAGAAAATGTTGTACTTTTAAAAGAGTATAATGTTGCTTGACATTCAAACTTTAACAGTACCAAATAGAGTAGGGCCAAAACTAAAATTTTGAATTTATTAAATACTTAGATATTGCTTATATAAAATATTATAATAATATATTTTTTAAATAGTAATTAATACATTATATTTTTAAGTAATGGTAGATAGTCAATCAGAGAAGCATAATCTACTATTACAATTTACGATTTTCATTCATAATTAACGCTTTATACTGTATTTTATTAACGTTGTAGACTTCAAGAACATTCAGTTTATGATGAACCTCCTAAGACTGAACTCTCTGTTGATCTATGGCTAATGCGCATAGCCGTCTAATATGGGGATGTTAAATCTTAATGGCTCACTCTTCTTTTACTGTTAATGTCTGGCCATTAAGTACAGGTAATGGTACTTGCAGCACTAGAAAGTACGTTAGGTTTTAGTGTTTCAGAGCTCTAATGGCAGCTATTGCTTACAAGCGTTTCTGACTTTTCATTGTAGGGCTCAGCATAATTTTCTTAAAATCCAATTTTGACTTAACGTTGATCTTTCCACAGACAAACATTTTTGAGGATAGAAAAACTGTTTTATAGAAATCAATTACAATAATATTTGTACCTTGTATACTCACATTGTAAAAGCGTTGAATTTTGTTACGCTTACTTAAATAATAATCGTACCTTTCTTTATATTATATACGCTTATTTAAATAATAATATAGCCAAACGACCTATAACTTAAGTTATCGTTTTTATGTGCAGACTTTCATAGTGAAAACTGTACATTTAGTACTTATAGAGGCAACATGAAATACAAATAACAAACGAAATAGTTAATTATGTGAACAGGTAAAGAAACTCTTGATGTTTTGGTTCAACTGGCACAAATACCAATTCAATATGTCATATAAAAATGATAAAACCTTGCTAAGTTTACTTCATTTTGTTTTTACGCTAGTATAAATCCTCTTGTTTTTACGAAAACGACAATCTGCTTTTAACCCTTTCCTGCCTGGTTTCCATAGAATATCGATAGATATTTTAATAATGCTAGTTTAACTTGATTGTATACTCTGAAACTACACATTTTTAACATTATCTTGAAAACATAATGTTAAAAATTTTAACCTTAAAATACATGTTGTTTTACAGCAGATTAAATATACGCGCTGGTTAATAATGACGATATTATTGTATCAATACCAATGATAAAACTCTGAAATGATTAATTAGTGTGATAACAGTAGGACACAATGCTCACCCACAAGCTTTGTCAAAGAGCACTTTGTTGCCTGGCAAATGTCTGACGCCAAGTTTTCAGAATGATGCAGTAGTTGTCTGTCATATTCTGTGAACCGTAAGTTTGTCTATCATTTTGTAGCATATCAGTTTCTATTATTAGTTGTATAGATAACGAATATACAATCATTTACACTCTTCAAATACATTTACATGGAAAGAAGTAACTATTATTCGAAATACTTATTTTAATGTTACTGTTTAAACAGAGAGGTTTCAGCTCAAGACATATTATTTCTTTATGTTTTGTTGTGATTTTAATATATACTGACATGAGTGAGTTTTATAACAACTTTCCCAAAGATTGTCTGTCTTGAATCCATCAGGTTTGAAAGAGGTGAACTTGATTTGCAAAAATCTATCACCATATTATTTGTAAATTTTTACATATATTTTAATATATTTGTCCATTTTGCTATTGTAGCGTAGAATACTCGTATTTATGAATTAAGTGCTTATAATGTAATATATTTGTGTTGTGTGAAGTATGCTTGTACCAACACAATTATAACCAATTAGTACAACATTATATACCAACACGTATAGTGCTAATTAAAAAAAAAAAACTAAAATAAAAATACCCTTACATATTCTATAACACCTGCCTACAACCATTCCTTTTCAAATTACATAATTTAAACTTTACAATACATACACATTCAGTGTATATTCAATTCAATTCTTTTACTTTGATTTTTACAACTCATATTGTACAGTTACAGTTGATAATTTGCACAGTTCTGTTTGGGTAAGTTTAAAACATTTAATTAAATAATTTTAAGAAATATATCTGTATGATTACATTTGAGTTATTTAAAAGTATTTATCTTTTTCATTAATTCAATAATTTTTGTTTCCGTTATTTCACTACTACTTTATAAATATTGTATTGCTCTGAAAACTGTTCACCAATAATTTTTACACCCATTATGGTATTCTTTATCCGCTAATAATCAGATATCACTGGCATTATCTTATCGTTTTCCAATAACTTACACACGGAGAGTGCATTCAGCGGTAAGTTATTGGATTTACCAGTTTGTGTTTAACTTAAGTAGCCAACTAACCTAACGTAACCGCAATTGCAATAAAAAAAGGAGTGTTAGTGAAGTAATGGAAAAAGTAGGGGTAGTTAATTAATGTAAAAGGTCCAAACTTATTTTTATTTTATTATGGCACTAAATATTTTATGGTTTACTTTCACGATTAGTGCCCTAAATATAATAACAGGAACCTTAATAAGAAATTTATAAATAGTTTGAGTTTTAGAATTTACGTAAATGACTTACAAAAATCTTACTTATTCAAATAATTTAGGAGTAGTAGACAAAGTGTATTACAATTTTATTACTTCTCTCCCCTTTTCGTAAAAACCTGTACCAACTCAAAACACGATCATATGTATACATTGCAAAACGTATTTATAGCCAGCTTGAAAGTTACATACATTCATGTAGCATAAAATTGACCTTCGAAAAATACACGTGCATGGTTTTAAAATAGGCACCTATATCTACGTGATGTAAAAACAACTATCCAATATTACACGTACCTTTCTTTTCTTTAAACTCTCCATGAATTTAAGACATAATTTCTAATTTAAGTGTACATTATGCTCTTATATACTCTCTTAAAAATTTAAAATTTTAAAAAATTTAAATTTTTAAAAATTTAAAAACTTAAAAATTTCTCTCGTACGATGTATAAGAACTGTACACAATAACCATGTCTATCAATGTAACGTAACAGTTAGTAACAAAAATGTATATGTATATGGTTTAAATATATACCTTATACACACATACACCTTATACATTATATAGGTCACTTAGAAAAAACCATTGAACGCACTTGTGTGAGTGAGATGCAAATATTGGCGCAAGTGAGACAGACAATTACTTTTCCCCTACTGTGATTCAATTTTAAATTTATCATGACAACCAGAGTCGTGAAGCGAATGATAATGGTGTAATAAAAAGCCCCGGCTATTTTAATTCATTAGTAGCAGTGACCATTAGTTGGTTTAATTGAAATCAACGATTCAAGCTTAGAACGATTAGATTATAGCATTACTTAGTATTTAAAAAACAATAGCAACAACTCAGTTAATGATAAATTAAACAGTAAATAACAACCAAACAAACTATACATTATAGTTATTTTCAATTAAATACTGTTGCGGAAGTGAAAAACTTGAAGGCGGAAGTTAGTCGCACCCGTGAAGTAAATTAGCTCAGTGGTGGAAAGATTAGCCTGTGTCACTGGAGCCTGTACATGCCCTAAATATAACACGTAGGTCACCTATTGTCCGATACAATTACAAAGTCACTTCTATACTAAGCGTAGTTTACAATAGGCCCTTGTAAACCTGAAACATAAAAGTGTTCTATACATGATACGTAAAACGTCAATACATGTGTAAGGTTTACAATATGCTCTTCTATAGACGAAACGTATTGTGACTATCAAAATAAACAAGTTCATGGTTCAGAATAAAACTACTCTATACATGTAACGTAAATATAGATGACGATGAATACATGTATATGTTTCACAATAGGCACTAATACTCACGTAACGTTAAAGAGCTATCAATGTGTACATGTGAATGTTTTACAATAGGCTATTCTATAAACGAGAGTAGCTGACAAAATATATACGTGTATAGTTCACAATTTAGGCACATGTTATGGAGAATATAATATATTTTTACATTATAAAAGCTAATTTATATTATTTAAAATATAAAATACCTATAACTGTTCTCTTATCTTTGTTTTATTTAAACATTTAAAAAAACTGTTTTGTTAATAAGAATATAATATATTAGATAAATGTTGAAGCCAGATGTAATTTTATTTACATGAGTATGTTTATGTCAAAATTAAAATTTAAAGAGGTATAGTTGATCACTACCTAAATTCTATTTTTTTTTTTTTTTTAATAATAAATATTTATTTTCTCAATTAATATACATATATATATACATAAATAAATAACAACTCATTTCTACATTAACGTTAATACATAATTATTTATTCCTATAATGCACAGGTCTGATCTACATAAATGAAATAATTAAGTAAATGAGTAAAAGACTTAAAATTAATTGAGAAAATAGGGAACCTTCAAGGCTTGGCCCGTTTGAAGGCATACATTCATAGTTGCTGTCACAGCTACCTTCATTACCAAAATATTACAATTAAATAATAAAACTAAGATTAGTGATTCTCCCTACAAAGAAACTCATATATACAAATATTAATATATTCAAGCTACTATATATTTAACCTTCAACATGTGCAGAGATACATAAACCCTTGTGTAGAGGCACAGCAATACCTCAAACAGGGATCAAGGATCCTACAGAGCGTAGGAGTTGTAGGGCTTGATGAGCTATCACAGTGAATAACTGAATGCTTGAGAAAAGCACTGGATACCTAGCTAGCATTAAATCTGAAACAATGCATGTATAAAATCAAATTAATTAATTTAGGACTATGTACAAGTGAAATGTAAATAAAGGCATTAATTATGCAAAGTTTGTTTAATTAACAGAGCCATCACATTATTATTAAATTGTTTGAACTATTTAAATAAGTTAAGGCAGCAGTGTGTGTATTCTATATATACAACAGATACTGTACTTAAAGAAAATAACATTTCACAATATATAGTATATAAAAATGATTATTTTTAACAATGGTATTAGTTATTGTCCAAGCATTGTTCTACTTTGCTATGTAAACATTTATTTTCAATAAAAATTAAGTATATATTTCACAGTATTCATAAATAACCAATAAATGTAATACTAATTAGTACTTAAAGAAATTCTAATACTTTTTTTAAAACTAGGAGACTAATATTACTCTGTTCTTTCCACATGGACTGTTGATCTGTGCGAGGAGCTTATTCAGACATAGTAAGGAGTGGAGTGAGTACAGTACAAGATAAAAATTACTAATATAAACAAATCCAGGAATATTAGTAATTCCTTAATACTAATCAAAGCCAGGAATCGATCTAGCACTAACTCTGTTCTGTCTCAAAGTACGGATCCGCAGACAACACGGCCAGTAGCTCCCAATCCATTAGTCTTTGATTAGTATAATCAACTGGTGTATTCTTCGATTAATTCACAGTTAGTTAACCTTATAATTGTATTTTCTTTACGTTTTTTGAATTTGTTGTAGTCTTAATTAGTTATTAAAGTGCAATTATAAGATTTAAAGAACCTTAGGTATATTGGCTCTCCAATAACTGTATTGATATCATAGGTTTATAGGTTAAATGACTTTTTCCATTCAATATATACGTATTTACTTAACAATGTAAATCTTCTTTAACTTTTTTGTTGGCAGCTGACTTGTGGGAAATCGTACAAGTGAACAGTTTATTTCCTAAATCGTAAGCCACGCAGGGGACATATACAGCTTAAAGAGTTCTGCGGAAATAATTATCATCCCCAATTGTGATACTCTCAATACAACCCTTACACCATGGCTTCTAGTCCTGTGCAACATAGCTCTTTCGGATATAAGACGCAAAGAGGCACTTCTGAGAGAGTTTTAAACTATCCAATATAATCCTAACATCCCCATTTCTAAGATATACCACATTTTGTAGGGTAACCTAATCTAAAAAATCACCTCTTCGACTAGCTTCCCAGTTAATATCAAAAGGGGTTTTGCCGAAAACTGACTGCGTATTTATTTGAGATATGTTTGATGGACGAAACAAGTTTTAAGGAGCAGACACTAAGGCCAAAATTGGTGGAATAAACGTTACTCGCAGGGAATAGACTATGTTGAGTCTTTTTCGCACGGGTGTGGAAAGATATAACTACTGGGCATTTAAAGTGTTGGATGGCAAATGATCAGACATGTGATTTCAGAGTTGAAGTACATATTACGGATTACATAGTTAATATGAGCCCATTACTTTTTTTTGGGAGTGGGGGGTTATCTGGTCTTCATTAATCGGCCAAGCAAGTGTTGAATGGTTACGAAACCGAGAGATCGAAATAATAACGTTAAGACACAATTACTTTGTACTTTAGATTTAATTTTATTTGAATATTTTTCAACGCATGGTTTGAGATTTTTATTAGGTTAGAGCCTCACTTTGAATTCGTACGATTTATTTGAAATATTTGTTTGTAAATTTCAGGTGAATCAACAGTTACACACTCTCTCAGTTTAAGCTAAAATCTTCAATTACTTAAACGTAAATATCATCGTATATTTTGAGTTGGTAGAATAAATTATCTTGTGTGCGATGTAGGTAAATGTTATTCGAATATTATGTCTGAATTGTAACATGAGTTTCGAAAAGTTATGTAAGAGTAGGATGAGCCGGTGAAAGGTGCCAAGTCTTTGTCCACTGGTTAGTTTGCAATGGTTCGAATCAGACAAAGACTGGACGATTTATCAGTAATATTCACCTATTACTGTACTGGTTCACCCGCTCACGCTGTCTCACTTAGTTCCTTGCACATATCTATACAGAATTTGTGATATGTTGGCTATGAATTAATTAGTGTTGAGTGGTAATTTATTACATTATATTACCTTACTAGCTGTACCCACCCGCTTCGCCGGTCATAATATTGAGTTTTGATTGTATCATTGAAATGTGCAGCAACCTTTCAGTTTACAGAGTATCCAATTTACAACAGCTGATGTTTTGTGTAGTTTACTACTGTACTCAATTATTTTTAATTTTGAAAGTTTTACCTACCACAATTTTATTCTATTTGTTTTTATTTAACAGCTGTTAATCAAATAAATAAATCAATTAATATAGCTTCACAAGAAATCAAAACATAAAAATATAAACAATTTAAAATATTAATACAAGGTTTAATTTAATTTTGACATATTTAAAACCCACAGCTGATATTCTTTTTATATTTGACTTATTATACCTTCATGCATCCTGCTATTTGATTAACATTGAAACTTTAGAAGTCCAAGGGATGGAGCCCTGAGGAATTAAAGAAACGGGAATAGGACAGAAACCTTCCCTGGGATATATAGAATAACTTTCCCAAGTTTCATGGCGATCGGCTGGACGGTTTGGTAGCGCATAAAGGACAGACAAACATACATTGGATTTTATAGATATAGATAAAACTATTAGAAACAATCTATACAAATAATACGATTAATTTTATGACAGTTTTTGCAAACACACCGAACAATCTATCGACAAGTGCTAAGGCCATTTATTCAATTTAATGTTCACCCCATTTGGTAATTTAATCTCCTAATTTCACACCTCAGTAAACAGCCCCCCAGATGTCATTACTGAAATGTTCAACCCCCCCCCCCCCCCAATGTAATCAATATATAGTGCAGTGTGAGACCTTATTTACTATACAGGCCTATAAAGTTTTTCTCGAAAAAGATAAGAGATGACTTTGTAAAACAAGGCGATAAAAACAGCTATATGTTTAAATGAAAAACAATTATTGTGAATAAAGTTATGTTTTTAAAACTAAAGAAACATTTTTACTTAAGACAATTTTTTTTGTCATTTGTAAGAAAATTAATTAGTATATTTACAAACCTTAATCTTTTTTTGTATCTCGTTACGAATTTATATTTTTCATAAGTATTCACATTTGTTTACAACAAATGAGTAGTTATTAAACGAAAACACCTGTTACTGGAAGTGTGGAAACTCGGACCTTGGTAATGTAATATTTTGAATCTCCAATACTATATTTTGAATACTATTCACCCAGTAAGTAGTTCACCCCATATCTATTATTTAGAGACTAGATACATCGCACAAAACGTCTAAAGTAGAATCTGAGTTGATACAATTTAACAAGATTTGCATTTCAAGTAAGTGTTTCCAAACATTTTGTTAATTTATATATTGGGGATGGCATATATATCTAAGTTTGTGCAACCAGACTGTATGTTTTTTTTTCTTTTTTTTTTGTATTCACTACTAGAAAACTGTAATCATCCATACCAAATTAATATTTTATGATTTTTTTACATTTTGTACAGTTAAATTCTCCATACATACGTTAATTTTTGTTATTACAAAAACATTTAATTAAAATATTATTTGTACGTTCATTAAGCCAACATAAATGTGTATTCCATTTTTAAACTTGTATATCTAAATATAAAAATAAAATATACAGGGCAGCTTAACCCAACTTTGCCTGGTAAAATAAGAATATCACAATTTGTTTTAACTTCATGAAATATTCCTGTGAAATATATTGTTTAGTATCATAATTATGTTAAATCATGTACTTGATGTGTTAAGTGCCATTTATTCCTTCAAAGTTCAGTATAATCATCTTTATAAACTTACATTGGCTACTTATTTTAAAGTATGACTTCTATCAATATGATTGTAGATGGCAAACATTAACTACGTATTTAGTATAGAAATATATATATTATTTTCGTTAGTACAGTCAATAAATAGCTCGGCCTCAACATGTCAAAATTAACACTTTATAGTTTTTACATAATTTACTTAACAATATTTGTCAACAAATGAATTATTAGATTGTAGTAGGTATATAATCTAATGAGAGGTAT
Source organism: Stictocephala bisonia (assembly GCA_035578905.1). Lineage (NCBI taxonomy): Eukaryota > Metazoa > Arthropoda > Insecta > Hemiptera > Membracidae > Stictocephala > Stictocephala bisonia. Next base: position 515,023 of record JAQJVL010000546.1, on the reverse strand, counting down.
GTAGTCATCCAGCATCAACATGACGTAGGCCTACGTAATGTCCAGTAATTAGCCACTGATGTAGTTATCTGTCTATAATGCAATCACGAGGGGTATCATGGGGGTGTGAAATTAGGGGATTAAACAACCGAATCGAGTAGACAGTCAACATCATGAATTATTTAGGGCAGTGTTAATGGATTGTAGGTAGAATTTGAAAAGTTATGCGTAGTGAACATTACAAATAACTCATTAAAAAATATTTTTTAAATAGTTATTACTTGAAATATATATATATATATATATATATATATATATATATATATATATATATATTTATTTATTTAACTGTAGAACTATACCTTTTACAATACCCACGCACTTAACCCATACAAGTGCAAGGATTAGGATTACCCACCCAACCATCTACGTGCGGTGGTATTGTCCCAACAACACAACCGACCTGATGTTCGTGTATGGGTGGGTAAATACGACTGCACGTGTATGGCACACGCATACATAACTCATCATTAACATTCACCTTAAAATACGTATGGTGTGTTGCCGTCTCAATTCTAAGAGAATGTACAAACCTGGAATATCAATTTCATAATCATTATTATATGATAATTAATCCTCCGTAATTTTTCAGAGTAATTTTAGTAATAATTGGAATGATTTTTGTACTATTTAAGTTATTTTATTTACCTTTTTAACTATAGCATGGTGCAAGACAACACTAACTAAAGCAATTTAAATCAATGTCTTTTTATATCTTTTAAAAAACTTACAAATATTACATATTCTTTAATAGTTTAAATAAGTAAGTGTTTTATAAAATATGAAACGGTATATCAAAGTATTAAAAGAAGAAGGGCAACCAGGTTATCAGTGCCACTATACTCTATTCAAATCTATGTATAGGGAATTATATATTTCTACACAGCCTTGATGTATATAATGAATTTTCTAAGATAATTGATACATTTGTAAAGTTCTGTATAAATAGTTTTAAAGTCCTATATTGTTAAACCTATAAATGCAAAGCTACGAAGACAAACATAAGTAAATTAAATTTTCAAATAAACACATATATTATAAATAATAAGTAAAGGTTTCACAAATAAAGAGTTTTTAACAAGACATATTTATCGGCCTAACGTAATAATATGTTAATTTTCAATCATCAAATAATAATAAAATTATTTAAAAAACTGAGTCAGTTTTAGTTTTGAAAATGAAAATAATTTTTAAGTTTTAAAACTATACTGACTTTACATACAATGCGTTTAATTTTGTAAACCTTCTACCAATAAGATCTTGTGAACACTAAAACTTGCAACAAACATTAAGTGGGGAACAGTATGTACCTACCTCTTTTGAGAGATAATCAAAATTATGTAGGTAACGTTTCCAATATAGCGGCCATCTGAACGTTTTTTGTGGAATACCAATTTTTTCTATGCTTCGGATAGTATATATCACTGTATGACTTTTATACGTGACTAGTTTTTTTATACACCGAACCGTATAAACGTTATATTAGGAATTTCTATTAATGAAAATATATCATGTATTTTGAGAAGATAAAATTCAGAAATTGTGTTTTTACTTTAAGTTGAGGAAGCAGTTCATTTATAAAAATGAATCTTAAATTATGAATTTATTAATTAGTCGCTTAAAAAGTGACCTACTAAAAGCAAAGGTGTAGGAAAGATAGACTGAGTAGTGGAAGTAAGGGAGTGAACATTTCTTCTTCCACTGTCCCAGTCCCATTATTGTTGTAAAGGCAACTAGGAATATGGTAGGCCACAGGCTGGCAGCACAATAACAAGCTCCACCCACTACGTCTATATCAGTTGTGACCATTGGTCAGTTTAATGATACTATCGATACAAGCTTTGAACAATTTTAAGTTAAATTCTCATTTAGTAATAAAACATGAATTATAATCACTACAACACATTGAATAAACATTTAAGCAATAAATAATAACCAAACAAACTTAATCAGTTCAATACAGTTATTTTATTATTTAAATAAACACCAGTGCAGAAGTTAGACAGTTGAAGGTTATTCACGCCCGTTATGGACGTGGCTGAGTGGTGGAATAATTTTTCTCCACAGCTGGAACTCATATTTGCACTAAATACGACACGCAGATGGCTTACTGTCCTGTCCAATTATTATAATTAGGTAATACGTAAAAGGACTATATAATGTTAAATCGCATTTTATTTCAATCATTATGGGTCCTCTTAAATATGAAAATAACGAATTACAATTCCAAATTGTTATTATTAGAGTAAAACCTATAAGCCTGGTTGTCCATTAGGTAGTCGGAATGCAGCATACTTTCTCTTCTCCTTGTAATGCGCTGGCATTTCTTTCGTCCCGTGGAACCTTATTGTTAACTCCCTCAAAAAACCAAAATCTTGAGGACGTCTTCGCTCCTGTGAAATGTTGAATTTTTATAAAAAAAATACTTTCGTTTTAGTTTATAATAAAGACTTACTTTTATTGATTCTAAAACAAATACTAAATATATTGCTATAACTATGATTATACTGTGAAAAATAGCCTATATTTTGATACTTGAACCACTTATGTTACTCTATAGAACTCATATTAAAATGGCAAGTAGGATATACTCCAAGGCAACCATTATAAGAAGAAAATTGTTCAATTCAATATTATTTCAACGATAAACTATGTTGTTAAGTACAATTTAAAATAAATATTTATTAAAACACCGCAAGGTTAGAGATATACGAAAATGTATTAAAAATAATGTTACAACTAAACAGCAGAAACTTCTACATAAGAGTTAAACTACATTGACAATTGAGTTACATAAATATACATTTCGTTATGTAAGGAAATACTAACAAATCTAACTTAATTCTAAGAAGAAGGTTTTATTGTTATATAGATATCATAAAATATATCAAAACTGACGCAAGAAGATATTACTAAATACAACTTTATATTTTTGCGTAGTTAAAGAAATTTGTTTACATACAAAATTAAACTTTTATATGTGTTCAATTTGTTAGAATTTCGATTGTAGTTTATGTAATTATTATTATTTAGTAAATGATCGTTTCAATTTTCAAATGAAGTCTTCCTCCCCCCCCCCCCGTTTACCAATAGTATCTCTAAATGGACTGTAGATATGTAACCCAAACTAATAGATTATTACCTTCGTAGTTTTTGTTATCAAATATTTCAACAAGATATGAATGGTTTAAAAGAATAATATTATTAATGCCCTCGCTATTGGGTTACTAATAAATAGTACTTTCTGAGCTAATTCGAACTAACAATGATTACACTCGTTTATCTCCACTCATCACACTCATTCACCCCTCACATTCGCCCATGTCTATACGATCGGCGTCTTTGGAATGAAAGTTAAAAATTAATTATAAAAAAAATATACCACTATGATAGTAAATATTTACTGATATTAAGTATTATAAAAGGAAAAATGACTTTTGTTTAGATCGAATAAAATAAATCTAACTATTTTGTATTCGATTTCTTATCATTAGTAAATTAAATTTACTTATAACTTTATTTACAAATTATTAGGTTTACAGTAATGAGTGAGCATGACTGTTTATTGTTATTTTGATATTGTTATTTTTAGTTGTACTGTAATATTTCCATTTAGATAATTATATTTAGCATATGTAAATTTTACCTCTAAACATTGTAAAATCCTGTCTCATTACTAGAATGTTAACAAGAAACACCTTAGTAATGGTGTCGTTCTCAACGTGTTAACAAAATGATGTTTTTCATTAGGGTTTGTTTAGATTGTATCCAGATTTTATATTGGATTCAGTTTACGAAAAAATACCTTTTTAATTAAATAGATTTAATTAAAATGTTTAATCCGTGCTGTGAAAAGTGACGCAACCATGTAAATAAACTTACACTAATTATGTATGAGACGGTCCATTTTCCTTTAGGGTCCTCTCCCCAGTTGTGGTTAGACATTATACTCCAGCCATCCAGACCATCAGGGCTATCATCCTTGTACCTAGTTTCTAAGAGCTGGCTTCTTGTTCCTAAATAAAATACATATTAAATAACTCCTCCTTCAAAATAATGTTATTTGAAGTAGAGACACTTAAATGATGACGGTGGTTCCTAAATTGTGATTCCTCTTTTCAAAGGAAATATTTGAAAATATAAAAATTAGTGGGCTGTATTGTAAATGTACCAAAGGTTGATCAAAAAATTAAAATAACTATTGAAAATAGTTTATCGAAATAGACTTAAAAATATTTGTTTTATTATATATAGTTTTAATATTGAAATTCTTAAAGGAAATTGTGCATCTTGTCTAGGTGAGAAATTTTAACTATTGAAATAATAAACCTTGGAGTTGTAATGTGTCGGTCAACTAATTAGTTGGACATTAAATAAATGTTTCAACCTAGTTTCCCAACTCACCAATGTGCTGTTCGTTGTGTGGACACTCTTGCCTTCACATTCTTACTTTATATATGGGATTATACGGATATTAAACGTTATGTTAAGGTGAATATTCATTGGAAATAAACAAAGCAATATCAATGTTCTTAGCATGAAATGTCTTACAGTTTTTTCTTAAATAACTGTACTACATGGTTAGCAACAAAATCAATTATCAGACGATTCAAAATATAAAACGTTTGTTTTTATATAAATTATTTTTAAATGTGTTCAAATGATATTGAAAAAAAAACAAAAACTATCAAACACTATGAAATATTATAAATTTAGATTTATTTGAATAATTTACTTTGTACAGTTTTTCGTATGACGATAATAAGTGATTGAACCTGCACTGACTACATTCTTATTGTGGTTAAACAGTAAGTGATGAGTATAGCTAAACATTTACGACATTAATATGTGCTTGCCACCTCGACAGGAGTATTTTATGTATCCGTGACAATAATCAAGTTTTTATGTACTTATTGTATATACCTGATGGTGAAGTAATGTAAACCATGATGTGCCCTCTGTAAGGATAGGCAACGATTGAAGCCAATTCAATTTGCTCCAGGTAATTTACTTCGTATCGAGTTCCTTGGCAAGCTGAGGTCTCAAACGTAACATCCACACCTCCATTACTATACTCCAAACGAGCTGGTGGACTGAAAAATGAAAAACATCATTGTATTTTTAAAATATTAATTTTTACGTTCATAAGGTTATGCAAATGTTTCACTCATTTGTTTGAGCAGTTTAATACTATATTAACTTTTTTAATATATTTTAAGTGTAGCATTACTTTATTTAATTTTAAAATTATACTTAAAAACCTTGTTAAAAATTTTCTCCTTACATTTTAGTGGCCTTTTAATCATCCGGACAGCGACCATCCTGAATGCAGTATATCCAGATCATATTAAAATATCGGCAACGTATTTCTCTATTGGTAAACTATTGTAGGATTCACATTATTATATGTATGTCATACGATGTTACATGGAATGTTAATGAAGCGGAATCTAGTTTCGATACATTTCTTGTGTTTAACATTATTTCCCGTTACATCTTTTCACTTATAATTATAGAATGTTTCACTACTAGGTTCAACGTTACCAGCGCAATGTTTTAACTTTGTCACCGATAGTTAAAGTTACTACCAAGTTGAACAAAGAAGTGCAACTATAAAATTTCTTCCTCTTCTCAGCCAGTTTTTTTATTGATAAAACTCACTAATGTATTTATAATACAAACACAACATAGTAAACAAAAAAATAAAGTAAGAATATAAATTAAAAGTAATAAAAGGCGCCACAATATTTATGCTCTTTTCGTATTTAGACAGTTTGATATAGTCCAGGTTACAAGAAATATATGTGAGTAAATTTTCAATAATTATTTATCTAAAAAATAAAAAATATTTACATAAAAAGCACTAAAAATCCTTTTTTTAGACAACATATCTTAGTGGAAAAAACGTGTATGAGTTAAATGATATATTCTTATAAAAAAATTAAACATAACATAAAAGAATGATACTAGTAGTCATTGCTATTGGCCTTTGAAATAAAACTCTTACTTTACTTGCTAGAGTCTAAACTGTATCTTCTACAGTGTTTACTTTTATGTTTTAATAAAAACATACTAAAATAGCTTAAATAAGTGTTTGCTAACAAAAAACATTTCTGTAATATTATAAACAATCCTACATGATTGTCAATTAAAATTTCTAATAGTTACTGTGCTGACAATTTCTTAAACATGTTTCGCAATGTATACCATACAATTTATTTAATTTTTTTTATACTCACTCAACAAGAACTGATCCAGTGCAATCACTTTTCTTAGGAACATTTTCCCACGTCCTCGCCAAAGTGACCATGTTCTTTGCATTCATGAGACCAAAACCGAAGTCATTGCTGACCCAAAACCCTCGGCCATTCTTGTACCAGATGTCACTGTTGTCCGCCAGGGGAGCTACCTCCGCACTATTGGCAATGAGGTGCATTACATCACGATATGTCAACTCAGGGCTGAAAAATATTGTATTTTATTCCTTATTTTTGCTAACTAACTAAACATTAAACCGAACATCGTAAGATAAGAATTGTCATTTCATAGAGAGAGTAATTTTTGGAAACATATTTATTAGCTGATAAATATAATTTACCACACAAGAAAATCCTCTTTTAAAAATCAGTACTGTAAGATTCTCATTATGAAACTTCAGTTAACTGATAAATTTAAATTTTTTGAACAAATAACTGATTAAAAATAAAACATGAAAACGAATAAAGATAAGAATAAAACTGCAACTATAAAAAAACCCTATTCTTCTTTATACCAACAATAACACGAGTAGTATATTATTGTTTCCCTTAAATCTCCTGGTGTTGTAATAGAGTTTGTATTAGGAGTAAGTGTAATGTTTTCTTACAATACCACATAGGAGGATAGGAGATTGAATGTCGGAGCGAACGCACGCTTGTTGTTGGTTCCTGTGAATATTTCATTAATTTGTGGTAAATTGTTAGCTTTTGTGAGAGCATTTTAGTTAAAAGTGGGTGTTTTTTTTTTTTTTTTTTTTGTGTGAATCAGATTTAATCATCTCGTCTTTGATTTTTCAATTCGTGCAAGTGTTAATCTAATTTTTTATGTTCAGATCGCCATTAAAGACTAGGTCGGCAAAGGGATCGAAATCACATAAGACCGGAGCTGAGCGAAAGGACGAGTCGTCATTATCTGTGAACCATTGATAAGACCTCTGATATGAAAGCCATTGTCGAAGCCCTTGTTGGTAAACAGTTGGCTAAAGATGACATATTTGACAGACTGTTTGAAAAACTGATTGGACGCATCAAAAAATAGTTGAAGATGCTGTGGCAAGGACCTTAAAGGTTCACATGGTCCAGTTAGTCGCCGTAAAAGCACAGGTGAAAGCCCTTCAAGAGAAGCTTGACCTAGTGGAAGTAATGAAAGTGGGCCAGAACAATACCAACACCGGAATAATTTAAGGGTGTTTGGGGTTCCGGAATCGGAAGATGAAGAAACAGACCCTCTGGTGGTTCGGCTCTTCAGTGAGAAGCTGGGCGTGGATGTGGACGCGCAGTCAATAGACCGTTCGCACCGCTTTGGCCACATACTTGACCTGCAGCAAGACGGAAGGGAGCGTCACCGACCCATAATAGTTCGATTTACGAGCTACAGGGAGCGGCGGCGAGTCTTCTCAGTCAAAAAGAAGCTTAAAAGAATTGGGATAACTATCAGGGAGGACCTGAGATTTGCGCGCCATGACCTATTCCGAAGGGCCACGGAGAAGTTTGGCAGAAGAAATACGTGGACCACGGATGGGCGGATCGTCTGGCTGGATGGCAACGGGTGGCGTGGACTGGCGACGAGGCTATCCGGCCTTCCTCAGTGAGTCGAGTTTTCTTTAGACTAAGTTTTTGTAATGTTGAATAATTATTTATTTTTATTTAGTATTTCCCTTTTCTTTGTGTTTTCTTACAACACCTAACGATAGATCTTAATTTATTATTAAATATAGGCCTAATTTGTTTTGTTTTTGTTCATTATAAGATTCATGCTTATTTTCAAGAATGTTTTTCATTACATTTACAATATCAGTTTATTTTTCTTTAATCGTTTTAACTTCACAATATAAATTTTACAGTTTTACCATTCAACTATTAACTAATTTATATTGTTTCTTTGCTTTATTTTAATAATTAATAATGCTCAATTCAATTTTCAGAATTTTAATCAGTTATATTTTAATAGATATTGTAAGAAGTAAATTCTAAGCTGTTAATATTACCATTTTTTCCTTGTTACGTCAAACATATATTTTTGATACTTTAATTCCCATTTTTAAATACCACTGCTGTTCTTCTTCTTCATTGTTTTAACCGATTTATCATTAGGACTTCTAATATTAAGCTCATTTATAATAGACTATGTCAAAAAGTAAATTTTTAGTTGCAGTATTAACTTTATTCAATGATGCAGTATTGATTAACCATAAATGGACTTTGGTGTTTTAATGGTAGAGAAAACTGTATAGTTTGTTATTTATGTAATGTTTATTTTAATTGGTTTTAGTCACAGTTATGTCACTTTATTTACCACTTAAATATTTTAGTATTTCTTTAATTTAATTCGGAGCCAACAAATGTTATGTTACTTTTAAATGTGTCTTAATTGTTTTTTGTAAATTAAGATTAATTTCAATATTTGTGTTAGGAAAGTTAAGTGTATTATTTTACTTTATTAATTAGATTGAGGTATTGTACGCTGCTATGGCCGCTGAAGTCGCTTATTAGTTGCTGTCCGCAGTGTCCCATTGCACTTTGTTGTAATGGGGCCTAACCCTACCACCCTGAGCGGGGACGACCCTCCCCTTCCACAGGTTATCAGACAGAGATTATCTCCTTATCGCAACTTACTTAAGATTGCTTATGTCAATGCTCAATCTCTACCTTGTCACATTGATGAATTTAGAGTAATTTTTAGCACTAGTTCTTTTGTTATTATTTTAATTTGTGAAACATAGCTAAAGCCTTATATTCATGACAAGGCTATAATTAGTTTAGAAATGATAGACTTCATAAGGGTTGGGGAGGTGTTGCAGCTTTTATTAGATCTCATATTTTTACCTCTGTTAGGCACTGCTCTGACACTTCTCGCCCTAACCATCCTGAGTACTTGTTTTTCGACATCTGTGTTAATACAATTCATGTTATTCTCCGTGTATGTTACAGGGCACCTAATCTTGGATATATGGCAGAATATGAACACGCACTGAAAGATATCATGGCTCGCTTCAGTCATGTCATTGTTATGGGTGATTTCAATACTGACCTACTGGGACCTTCTACTTATGACCAAATCTTTTTAACTACTATGTTCCAATCATTTAACTTAACTATTCTACCATTGCTTGCCACACACCACACTGCCACTGCCGATACATGGCTTGACGTCATGGCTGTTAGTGACCCAGATTTTGTTCCATACTATGACCAGGTCCCGGCCCCTGGACTGTCCAAACATGATCTCCTCTTCTGTGTTTATAAATTACATCCGCCAAAAGCTAAACTACGTTTTATCCAGTGTAGGGATATGAAGAGAATTAATAAGGAGACTCTTCTGGCAGATGCGTTTCCTCGACCTCGGCATGACATCCTTCAGCTTACCAAAGTCAATGATATGGCTAATCTTTTAAATGTTCATTTAAATACTCTTCTTGAGGAACTGCCCCTCTTGTTACTAAGAGAATAACTAAAAGACCTGCTCCATGGATTAATAATTGCATTCGTAGATTGCAAAAACTACGTGATGCATCATTCCGCATGGCCAAGCGAAGTAAATCTGCTGTAGACTGGGCAGCCTATAAAAAAACTTCTAATCAAACACAACAGATTCGTAACTCAATGATTCGTTAGTATTCCCAAACATTATATAATAATTATAAATCTACCAAATTCCTTTGGTCTAAAGTCAAAGAGCTTGGCCTTGGTAAACCAGATACTTCAGCTCCAATTACTACAAATCTTAATGAAGTTAATGACTATTTTGTAAACATTCCTGTTGATACGTCAGGGGCTCGGGACTTTGTCATTCATCTCTCTTCAATCCCACTAACTAGACCTGCCTACCAGTTCAACTTCTTTCCAGTAACTGAAGGAGAGGTTTTGAGGGATATTATGAGAATTACTAGTAATGCTGTTGGATCAGATAATATTTCAATTAGATTTCTAAAGGATACTTTACTTGCAACACTTCCTTCAATTACTGCTATTTTTTATATATCTTTATCATCTAGTGCATTACCTACCATATGGAAATCAGCTGTTATTCGACCTTTACAGAAAAAAGCTAATCCCCTATCTCCTTCAGATTTTCGGCCCATAAGTATATTTCCTGCTCTGTCTAAATGTCTTGAAAGACTAGTTCATCAGCAATTCCATAATTACTTGGAGAATAGTAAATTGATTTCCAATTATCAGTCTGGATTTCGTTCTAATTATAGTACTAATAATGCTTTTTTTTAATTACTGAGGACATCCGTCAAGCCATGGACAGGAAACAGCTTACATTTTTAACACTTTTTGACTTTTCGAAGGTTTTTGATTGTGTTTATCATCCTCTTCTTTTAATTAAGTTGAATAACTATGGTTTTTCTGATAGTTGTGTTTCCTGGGTTCAGTCCTATCTCTCTGTCCGTCAGCAGTGTGTGAGGACTAAAGATGGAGGGTCAGACTGGAGGCCTGTGGTGCGTGGTGTTCCCCAGGGGTCTGTCTTGGGACCTCTTCTTTTTACTCTCTACATTAATTATATAACTTCTGTTATACAACACTAACTATCACTTATACAATGACGACTTACAAATATACCAACATTTCTCTATCACAGAATCCAACATTACTGTATCAAACAAGAAACCGAGATGTTGTAGCAATCACTTCTTGAGCAAAAGACATGGACTCAAACTTAACGATGATAAGACTCAAAAAATTTTAGTTGGACATCCTAGACTATTAACTTCTGTTTACAATGACTGTTTTCCGAAAATAAGTGTTAACAACTTGACCTTAAACTAGTGTGACAAAATTAAGAATCTTGGTCTATGATCAGAACATTAAGTTAGACTGACCAAGTTACTGTGACATGTGGCAGAGTGTTTGGTGGTATCCACAGTTTGAAGCGGTATGCTTCCCGTTTCCAATTCAATTTGAAAGTAATGTTGGTTAAAACTCTTATTCTGCCACACTTAAACTACTGTGACACCGTTATCAATGATATTACTGTTAAGATCTCGGACAAACTTCAGATGGCACAAAATTACTGCATTAAATTTATTTTTAACCTGCGTCGTGAGGATCATTTTACTCAATTTGTTCGCCAAATATCTGTTTTGAAGTTACAACAGCTTCGAGATTATCACGTTCTTACTCTTCTTCATAAAGTTTTAAATTACAGAACTCCAAGCTATCTGTCCGAGCGTGTCAAGTTCATTTCTGAAATAAGCATTAGAAACACTCGTCAGGGAGCCCTTTTACTATCAGTTCCAATTCATGCACTGCCCTGTTCAATAGATCTTTCATTGTATCCGGGTGCCGATTATGAAATATGCTTCCTGACAATATCAAAAGTATAGGCGAGGGCCCTCGCTTCGGAGTGGAGGTAAAGAACATATTTTTGCGGGAACTGTAGATGGAGCGGGCGGGTGCGTTTGGTGGTCATGGTTTGCGGGTGGTATGTATGAGTGATGGATGATTGTGTTTTTGAAGATTTGTAGTATTTTGTGAGATATTCATTTGTTAGTTATGGTTTTAAAGTTATTTTTAATGTGTGATATATCGAGTTTTTTTTATTTTATTTAATTATTTATTTTTTTCATTATTGTTGATTACGGATATTTTGCAATTGGTTTTTATTGTATTAATAGTAATGTTTTGTGTTATTTTTATCATTGGTTTTGTTATTTGTGATAAGGTTAGGTGAGAGGACTGTCCACTGTGTCCAGTCCTAATCTCACCTTAAAAAAAGTAAGTCATTTTCATTTCATTGGTTAAATTTTTTTGTCCAGTGCAAGCTCTAAATATTTTGTCACATGGTGTTCTGGAATTAAACTATAAATCCATATACAATGTCCTCAATATATCCTCAAACATCAACAATTTCTGATGCATAACACGTGGTGTAATTTACTAAAAAGACAAAATTTCGTTTTCATTGTCAAATCATCAATGAAACATTTTATATAGAATACTAGTGAGTGCCCTCTCTTTGCTACGGGGTGGTATTCCATGCTTGCTTACCCTTACCTTCGTTATGCTTTCTAAACAATCTCATAAATTTAAAAGCCCATCCTTCTGTATCTCTTATTGTTATAGTCTCGCATACAACGTTTTATAGTCTATTAACCATGTAGATCTACTGTAGAGGGATTGTGTCAGAGTTACTATAAGTAGCCTTAAACAGGTCACAATTATAACCTAGCTTTTGTGTCATGTTTTTGTTCTTTGTTTTAGCCATTTGGAATAAATTTTTAAATCAAATTAAGCAATTACTAATGCTAATTTAACTGCCAAGGAAAAAGGAATCGTCGAGGGGCTCTTTCTACCCTCTAATTTCCTCTAAATATGGTCAGTGGTTCCAGAGATTTTGTCATGAGTGAGTACATTGCTTTAGGACAGCTCTTCAGGAAGGGGAAATTCATATCATATAAGGAAAAAATAGTGCACTGCCATAACAGCAGGCGAGAATATTGATAAATGTGAGATATGAATGTTCTATTGACATAAGATCACAAACTAAGATTGTGTCTTGTGCCAAAGTTGGCCTTGAATACACTATGTTAAGTCATGCAATCCATATAGTACATTACAATGCTACAAATCTAATCATATACTTAAAATACTTTTACTATCTTTCTTAGACCAATGTTGGCCACACTGAGTAAACTTAAAACTATGAATCATCAGAAATAAGTTCAGTATAGTGGTAAATATGCTACTGCCATTGATTTTATACACATATAGATTTCCCATCCAATGTTACATTTTCAGTCTCAAAATATCAGCTGTTTTTGTGGTCCATTGTAGAGCGCTAGTGTAGTCCCATATAAATGTAATGCAGTTTAAACCAGCTGTGGTTGCGGGCCACACAAACTAACAAAATTACTGCCACAACATACCTATTACATGTTTTATCTATTGTAGGTTTATATAATTAATGCTACTACTCACTCCTACACGAATGTTAGTCATTTTTTAACAATGCTTTTGCAATATGGTAAGGTTAGTCATGGAGTGTAATATGCTTGCATTCATGGAGTGGAATAATACAATTCATAACGTTGAATATTAAAAAGTATATTAAATAAAAAACCAATTAAGGGAAATACAATGAAATAATCAAGGCCTTTTGTACGTAAATACTTTTATATACAGACTAGGTGGTGGAGGTGAGCTTTCAAATATCGAGTCTCAACCTTTTTAAGGCAATATAAAGTCTAACGGCCAATGTAATATTTTATACATATATTATTTGTTTTTAAAATTGTACCCAGTAGGGATATCAAATATTTTCAACTTATCGATGTATCGCAAACAAAATAACAATCTAACGATAATATCGAATGAAAAATATCAATATTTAAGACAAACGATATATAGAATTGTAAATGACTTGTGTGTTTTAAACTATGCACTAAACCTTATATCATGACCAAAAATCCAATCATGGTTCGCTCTTACTATTTATAATAGCGTACTGAATGTGAAAATTAAATACATTTATCTACATGAACTAAGTTGTAGTCCGTGGGGCTAAGTAAAAAATTAAAATAAGAATAATAATACCTATAGCTATTATGTTAATTATAAAAGAATAATGTAATAACATTGTTATTGTTGTTAGTCACATTTAAAAATGACATTACACTTCTTATTCACACTAAAAATTAAACGAATTACTACAAAGTACTACGAATTAAACGAATATACTAAACCTACTTCAAATACATGTGCGATAAAACCATTTCAAAATAAGTTTGGAAATACATTTTTAACTTAATCTCGTCTGCAAAACTAAATAAAGTTACTTTATTATTTCAATGCATGTTTTATATTATATCAGTGGCAATTTAAATATATTTTTTAGAATCGTAATAATTTTGAGGAGAGAGAATAGCGTCAATATTTAGTGATATTTTATATCGGACCAAAATATCGACATGGGTGATATTATTGAAAGAAAATATCGATAGTAATATATCGTTGTATAAAAGCGTATTTATCGATATTTCAGATTTATCGATAAATCGTTACTATTCCTTATTCCTACGAATACAGTCAAAACAATTAAACACTACTCCTTGATATTTATTAAAATTATTCTTAATTTATATAAGTAATTAATAATAATTGCCCCCTAGCTCCTCACCCAGCCTTTAAGGGTGTAACTGTGGTATAGAGTGTATCATCAACACCTCTAATTACAACCCAAAATCACTATGTACCATTCGAGGTACTAGACCGGAGACCTATGAATGTAGTACTGTACATCCTAGCCCAATGACTTGGAACGGTCTGAAGGCTTATCCTTTTTAAGTATGCCTTGGAGAATGGCCGGACTTTTATGTTTCAGTAGGTCTGCCCTCATATCCAAGGTACATGGTATGATGGATTAGACAAACTACTTATGAGCCACCCACACACATACGGTGGAGACGATCAACCCACCCATATGGGCTTACTTTTGGCATAGAACGTAACTCTACACACAGACTTGGGATTACTAAGATTACGTAAGATTAATCGCTATACTTTTAAAAATATAAGCACATTGTTTTCTTTTATGAAGCCTTGCAATCGACTGTGAATAAAACCATGCATACAACCATACTTGGTTTAATAATACGAAATATCTAACCTTCTCAACACTGAAAACACCTGTTTACATTCCAACAGCTGTTCAAATTGTATAGATATCATTATTTATATTTAAACAGCTGTTCCTTATTAATTTATTCGAATATTTCTTTGAATTAATATTATAGCCAAACAACGATACTTGAGTGCTTTCCGTGCCATTAAAGGCAGAAATATTTTGGAATGAAGGCTTTATTACACAACTACGAAAAGATATGAATTTGTTCACACATAAAACGATTAAATGGATACAAACATATGGAAGGAGTTGCGTTGACTAAAACTGCTTCACGTATTATATATAAGGTTAATTCAGATCATTGTCGTTAATGTTAGGATGTATAATAATTTAAAACTTACTTGGCTTCTAAGGCCAGAGCAATAATGCCCGCTGCTTGTGGACTCGCAGCAGAGGTGCCACCAAAACTACTTATACAGCTATCTTTCCACCCTGAAGTAACCTGTTTATAAATAAAACAACTTATATGGAATGTTAAATACTACCATATTCAACAGTAAATAATATCGAATCGACTAAAAAGGGCTTCCAATATGGTTTTCATACGTTAATTATTGAGGCGTTTGGTAAATTATTGAAGACTTATTTTTATTGATATATAAATTTAAACTTATGCCATATTAAATTTTACATTAACTTTACCATAAGGTAATTCAGATAAGTCATTATACAGTGAAATAAATTTGAATATTCTTTTTAGACTAAGTAGCCATTGCGTTCAGTTTTATCAAATTAATTACAAAATTATATGAGAAGTAAAATCGAACCAAATTGATGAAATATGTTTACTATTGATACCTTTATTAATTAATTATTATTTACGTGTATTTAAAAATACATCTGCCAACAAGACAGAACTAGATGACAAGTTTCAAATCAACAGATTTATCATCAGGTTATTTGTCTCTGTTAAGTTGAACTTGAAACTGATACAAAGTTCACACGCGTAAAAACTGTAGCACGCACTTACACAGTTCTGTGGGCGAACGACTGACAAGAACTGGAGTATACTTCAGCTCTCCTAGCCTTTCCTCTATTAACTTAATAGAGACAAATAACCTGATGATGAATCTGTTGATTTGACGCATCGTATAGACATTTATTGTAGACAGATTGACTGATTAAAACACTTAAGTAATTATTTATCGTCTGTCAGGGCTAAAAATTGGTAATTTTAATTGATTTATTTATGTTTAACCTAAAATATTTCATGTGTTTGTTAAGATATACTTACAATTCCTTCTGTAAGGTCGTTCCTAGAGTACGTTGTGGCAAAAACAGCTGTGCATCTCTCTGAGAAATATATTAGCTTGCCGAATTGGTCAGCTGCAGCTATTACGATATTTAATTCGTGGTTCCTCTCCCCGTCCACGGCACAGTTATCACCAAGATCTCTATCATTCCCGGAATTCATGACATAGATAGAACCCTTCTTATTGCGCCCCTAATAAATAATATTCAATATAGAATTTTTTTAGTAATAGAACTCTTATTTTTACATATTTATTTTAGAAATATAGTTATTTTTTATTGAATAGAGTAGTAAGCTATATTCTATATTGAAAAGAGAGAAAAAATAATATTTTTTTTATGATATAGAGAATAATAAAAGTATGCAGAATAGAATAATTCATTTCCAATTAATTGTTTCCTTGCTGAAGAGAATCACTTTTAAATGAGGACAAATAAATGTAAACTACATTAAAGTAAAATGAAAAAAAATATATATTAAATCAAAACAAATATTAACTAAGATACTTTAAAAAATATGCTGTATTATTATTCTTACTAGTAGGAAAGTTGATCTACTAGTAAAGTGTATGCTCATTCAGGATACAGAACAACTATAATCGTCACATATATAAATATCACTTGTTAATCTGAAAGCGGTTAAGGTGTATTACCTTATATAATCGCAGTGAACACATTTTCGGACGATAGCTGTGCGTCCATCATCTGGCCGGGTCTGAGTTGCGGGCTGACTTACTCTGTTTTCTTGGCCTTTATATAGCTAGAAAGTCTTGAGTCGGAATTTCAGGAAGGTGACACCGAGTCATCTGTTAGGGGATACTGGCATTCTTTTCCTGGTTCCTCTTTACTGTTTGTGTCTTCTTTCCACAATCAAGATGTGGAATTTTGATTATTTTAAATGTTTGGTCCTGTTTTGTATTTATTTGTTTTTGTTCGGGTATTAACAAATTGTTAGACTTATATTTATAAATATTCATATGTCTTTCAATTATTCATACGGAGGCCTTTGTATATTATCTTTAACAGTTTTATGTTGTTTATTGGAGGAAATTTGTGATTAGTATTACATGTGTTGCTAAGTTATATGTATGTATGTATGTATGTATATATGTATGTATATATGTATGTATGTATATGTATGTATGTGGGTTTTCAAAGGTTTTTTTATGTTCTTCATAGCGTTTTTTTATCTGTTTTTTGGTTTGGCCGATGTAGTATTTACTGGGTTAGCGATCATTACATTTGATGCTATTAAATACTAGTTTGTGTTTACCTTCTTCTGCTTTTTGAGTATTAATTCGTTACACTATTTTGGAATTGGAATTGAAAGCTATGTTTACATTTAGAGGTATAAATATTCTTGTGAGTTTATCAATTTTATTTCCAATTTTTGTAAAAACCGACCAACGGCTTTCCTGTGTTACTAATTCTAATTGAGTTTTGCTTGATTGTTAATTATCAAAAAATATTGTTAACTTAATAATTAACAAATTAACAAATCAAACAACACTCAATCAGAATTATTAACACAGTAAAACCATTGGTTAGGTTTTACATATGTAGGAAATAAATTTATAAACTCACAAGAATCTTTAAACCTCTAAATGTTAATCTCTCGTTCCGCTCCATTTCATCAACTCCATCTGAACTGACTGAACATCCGAATTGAATAGGCTGGTAGAAACAAAAAAAAAAAAAAAAAAAGGCTGAAGATATTTCAGAGAAAGCCTACTGAAAATAAACATAATCTAAATGAGAGAAAAGACATTTGTTTTCAATTTTTGTTACGACCCTACTTATATTGTTTCCGTTCATAATCGTTGTGTTGATAATTTGACGTTTTGATACCTACAGTGTCCTTAATAAGTAGTGAACGTGTTTATTTTATACGTTATTTCTCCTTTAACCACTCCTCCAACTATTTTACTTACTATAAAAAAATATCGACTCATTAACTTCTCAGTGATTGTCAATTAACATAAGTAGTATGTGTTTACTTGTAACAATTCTATCAATTAACATGTATAATATAGCCTAGTCCAAATAATTTGAGAGGGCACCATAGTTTTAGGATAACACAGTTTGTCACCAGTAGCCTATTAGATGATTGAGTATTTATCGCAACCCTCAGTACTGCCTATATTCTAAGGTATATCCCAAAATAGCCAACTATGTTTTACATAGGAACAGCAGTGCACTTAAACAAAGATGATAAATAAAGATATATAAGTAGTTTTTAGTAAAAAATATTCCTTTTAGGAGGCAGTCGATGTATTATTATAACATTAAATCATAAGATACAAGTTTTATTATGATCTCAAATAACGGTATGTTAAAAAAAATTTTTTATCTCTATAGTATTTACCTCAGTAATCCCCTTGGTTAAAGCTAATTTATCCAAATGATCAATGACATAGACTATTTTTCCTTCAAGAGTCTTTGACCATGAGTTTGAATAGATGTCAATATCTTCCACCTTGTGCATTAATGCTTTAGCACTGTGATCTTCGTAATTATCCTTTCCACAAAGCATCCTTATACCTTCAATAGAAACAGTCATATTTTATTCAAAAAGCCTATTATTTGGTTCTAAGGATTTATAGTGTCTACCTCAATACGTTTCAGTGTTATCTCAGGACATATATTTCATAAAAGTATATGAGAATTTATAGAACAATTTCATCATTAAAATATAAGATTATTTGTCGTATGATATTGAAGTTGTTCATTCACATTGTTTGACAACATATTCAAACTCACAGATAAACTAAACATCGCATACATTCAACTTATCATAAATATTTTACAATAACATTCCTCATTAAGAAAATAACTATACTGTACATGTTGCCTATATACAAATTAACTTCAATAAATTAAGTGTAAATTATATTGTGAATATATAACTGCATGTAAATTTGTAGTTGAAGCTCACAAATCACACATTAATTGATATTTTATTTGGCATGAAAAAAAAAAATGAAAAAAAAAAATTTTCAATTCGTCATTTTTAAATATCACACATAAAATACTTTATTTGCTGTTTAAGTATTTAAACGGTTATAGTTTAATTCGATAGACTTTATAAGTTATGGACAACAAATATATAACTAGAAAGACAAAACATTCGTAAAAAAGAAAGAAAATTGAGCAATGGAGTTATTTTTCATCTTAAATAAAAACTGTTAAATTTGTTTGAGTAAAAAAAGTTATATATCTTAAGTTAATTTTAGAGTTCATAAATGGCTGTTACCTATTTTCTTTTTATAAAAAACAAGAAAACACAACGTTACCTGAATCTGTCTACCTTTACGTAAAATCTATATTTTCCGGTGACAACCACGTCAAGGTGATATGTACATTATTTACAAAATAACCAGACGTTTCACCCATATTGTGATGTGATATCCTCAGTGGTATCTCTGAGACTGAGTCGGCGAATGACCTTCCGGCTTTTATAACTTGTATTGGAGTGTGGACTAGTTTGGCAGTTGCGCTGGAGAGGGGCGGAGTCAAGATCCACGTGACCAACGGCCATTGGCTGAAGATAATCAGCATTGCTGACTATACCGGGTCGTTTTGACCTGTACACTTCGTTACGTTCATCGTGGTCTGCCAGGCTGCCTGAGATTGCCGTGCCCGGCGATTTGCTTACTTTGGTGGCCGTTGGCTCGGACTCGTTCGTTCCTTGTTTCAGCTCTCGTCTGTCAGGTTGGCCGTCATTCCACTTGTTTCTCAGCGGCCGATCGTCTAAACATGTCTGGCTAGAAACTTCTTAAACGTAAGTGTTCATTTTGTAATTTCTAATATCTAATCACCCTTTTTGTGAAAATACTTTGTTTAAATGATAATAATAATATGGTTTATTTTTCATTTTCAGGCCATTGTTAAATTTGGGTTCTTTGTCTAGATCTTTGTTAACCTAGGTTAGAGCCACGTGCTCAAGGTTACTATGTTAAAGTTAATTTCCTTATTATATTTTGTTTTATGTAAAATTTTAGTTCTGTATAATGTTTATTGAGCCTTTTCAGTTGGAGTTAACGATTTACTTTTTTTTTATTTTTTTTATTTATTTATTTTTTTTTTTTAATACAGCTCCATAGACATAATTTGTTAAGTTGTAATTGGTTTTAAATCTAATTTTCCAACATAGTTATTTGTAGCCTAAAGTTAATCTTTTATTGTCTAGTTCCACTCATGCTCTTATTTGTCTTTTCCTGTTTTGTTTTGTAGTTTCATGCACCTTGATAATTTTATAGCTTGTTATGTCTTATTTTTTGTTTTGGCTGGATTGAATTTAATGTGCTGTGGTTTGAACTGTTCAGTACAGGGTCCTTTAGTGGGTCGTTTTGACCCTCAGCCTGTCGTCCGGGCGGAGTTCCACCTTCTCTACTGCAAGCCTGGCCAGGAGACCATGTGATTGAGCGAGCTTTGCCCCTCACTGCCCTCTCTACTTCTCTGGGTTATATTCTTCAGTCCTCAGGTCAGTGCGTTCCATTTTGTTTCCCGGCGGCTGAGCTGGGGGTTTTGATGTTGGTTTATAAAAAAACACAAAAAAGGAAGTGAAATAAAAAAAGAAGAAAATGAATTTTCGGAAATATTTAGTGAGGCATAGGCCTAAGAACTGCCCAGAAACATTTTCTGGAACAGCCATGGAACATATATAAATTTTTTTTTTTTATTTCTTTTTAATGTTGCTATTTCTTGTTATTAATCTTACAGTAGTTTATTCATTTGTTATATTATTTTAATCTTATTCTAGTTAGGCACCTTTGTTAAAGTTGTTTTTCTTTGTAACTAATTTATTCCATAATCATGTTGTATGACTAATATTTTTTATACTGTTTCCATAAAGGGATTGATCATCTTGTTAGGCCTAGAGGTTAAGTTTGTTCAAGTGTTATTTATTTTGTTAGTTGTAGTATGTTTTGAAGTAGATTTTTACTAGAACGGTACCGTGTTATATTTTTTTAACTTGTTTATTTTTTTACTCTTTCACCAAAAGGGGATTATTTTTTGTGTTTCTTTAACTTTTATTCGGAGCTGCCCAGGGATTCCGGCTTACTCCCTGGCCTCGGTGGAATCATGGGATGTGCACTAAATTACCGGATTAATTGGTGTTGTCAAAATGTTTCTAAATTTGTCACTCTTAAGTTGTTCCTAAATTTTCTTACGTTTTGGGTGTCTCAGGCTTTGCTGCAGATGGGCCATGTAGTTGTAATTGTTAATTGTGGTATTTATAGCGTTTGTTGTTAATTTGTAATTTATTGTTAATTTTAGTATTTCTTGTTATTTATTCAAGTGAGTCTTGATATTGTGGCCCTCTGCCGTTTATTGAATTGATTATTTCTTTGTGATCTTGAAATTAAATTAGTTTTTGCTCAGCTGTTGAGTTTTAATTTGACCCTCCATCTGCCACCCATGATCCTATCGTTTGACTGGTTTTGAGTCATCCTCCAGTTGGCACGCTTTCCAGTTTTGGTGGGGGATAGGTCTCAATTGGTAGCGTGGTTGTCTAAAAAAAAAAAAAAATTCTGTTTTGGTTGTTGGCGGTGGGTGTCTGCCAGTTAGTAGGTCATTGTTGGCCGTCTTACCGTCTGGTGGTCCTGGTAATTCGTAAAACAAATAAAATAAATGAATAAATAATTATTAAAAAAAAAATAGTAACCCAAACAAATAATTAAACTTAGACTTAAAAAAAAACCTAGGCAATCCGCTTGGTTACTGTTTTGGATGGGCTTCATGGGTGGATTGAAGTGGTCGGCAATGGCTTGGTAGGCTGAGGGTTAAAGTTTGTCTTGGACCCTGGAGTTGTCGTTTTTTTTGTACTTTTGAGAATTTTGCTTTGCGAGAAGGCCTATCTGCAGAATGTTGCACTCCTAGTAAAGGAGGAATTGATTTTTGAGTTGAGGGCGCGTGGTGTGACTCCGGATGGTGATGTTTTGAATCTCCGGAGGTTGCTGCGGGAGCAGTTGTCCGTGGGCATGGCGGTGGAGTGGTCTGATCTACTGGAGGTTGGGGAGGAGTTGGGGGATTGCAATAGTAAGGTGGAAGATTGGGAAGGGGTGTTAAAAGATATGCAGTTGGAACCTCCAGTGGTGTTGTGGGTTGTGACCAGATCTGCCGCCTTGCACGTCTGGGGCAGCTGCTTGCCCGCTTACGGATGGTCATCCGGGCACCGGGGTTAGAACCGTCAGATAGGGCGTAGATCTTGGAGACTGTGTCTAGGATTGAAACCTACGGGTTTAGGTCAGTGGCCTAATTTATCGCTGTCGCCCAACGTGTCGAGGCCGCAGGCTGAGACAACGGCTTTCAAGGTGCCTGAGGCCCCTTCTGAGCCTGCAGGCGTTTCTGTTGAGGTCGCTTGTGGTTCGGCTCCAGCTGCAATTCCTTCTACTTCGCTTCCTTTGTGTTCACCTGCTCTTCTGCAGCTGAGCTACCACAAGCTACCTAACCCTCCCACGTCCATGATTCAGAATATCTCTGTGATCGATAGGATGGATCCTGAGGAACTTATGAAGTTTTTTGTTGCCTTTCTCAGTCTTAGTGAGATGCCCGGCATGCAGAAATTGCTTCGTCTGATTTTCCCTTATTGCAGAGGTCCCGATGGGGAGTTGCTGAGTTCTGTCTTGGCCAGTGATACCTCGGTGGACTCGTTCCATCGAGAGTTACTTTCGTCGTTTCTTCCCATTCGACTCAGGGAGAGGCTGGTCATGGACAGATTTTATCGGACGCAGGGTGGGGGCGAGTCTCTGGCAGCCTATGTCTCGTCCATTAAGGAAGCTCGTCAAGCGTTGCGCCTGCCAATTTCCGAAGCTGAAACCATTCGTAATATCCTGGATGGCATTTCTCCTGAAGTACGGTGTAGGTTAGTTTTTGCTGGTGTGCCTTCGTCTTTTTGGGAGCTGCATCAGCTGTGCATTGTTTCGTGCAGCGTGCAGTTCTCCGACCAGCAAGGGAGGGATTATGAGAGTCATCGTGCTCTCCCCACCTGTCAACCGGCTATGTCTGTAGGTGTGAGTCAGCCAGTGAAGGGTTGTGGTTCTCGGCCTCCTATTGTGTGTTTTGCTTGTGGCCAACCTGGTCATATTCGTCGTGACTGTTCACGTGCTCGAGGTCGTGGGGCGGGAAACGCTCAGCGCGGGGGGTTGCCTTAACAGTCACTCCCCGCGTTGTTGTGAGTGACCGTGGCCATTTGCCTCTGACACGTGCCCATAGCAGGAGTGTCGGGATTTTTCGGGCCTTGCTGGCATGGCTTCACTTGGACTTAGTGCGGTCACCTCGGTGTGTCCTGGCGTTTTTGTTTCTTTTGGTGGTACGGTGTGTCGAGCCCTTCTTGATTTTGGTTCGGCATGCAGTATCATCGGCCTTTCTCTTTTTGAGTCCCTTGACGCCTTAGGACTTGTCAGGCACACCAAGCCTTCTCCCATTACATGCTGGGCGGCATTCTTAACTCCTCTACTTATATTTCTAAAGGCGTTTTTACATTTTAAAATTTAAGTATTTTCCTGGAGGTGGGGTTTTCTTGTTGCAAAGGACCTGGCGGTTTCTAGTATCATAGGGGCAGACTTTATTTCTAAAAGTGGTATGGTGCTTGACCTCCAGAAGCGCCAGATGTTTTTCAAGTTTAATCGGCGAGGTTTGGTGCCTCTAGTAGGGGATTCTGACTGTCCTCCTGCATTCAGAGAGGTGGGTTGTGAGCCCGAAAAACCCAGGGTGGATCCAGTTGATCATCTCCCCCCTGAGCAGGCGGAGGCCATTATTAGACTAAGTTTGTGGTTTCCTGATGTGCTTACGCCTGAGCTTGGGGTCACTTCTCTTCTGTAGTATGAGATCCACCTCACCAATTCTCAGCCAGTTAGAAGTCATCCGTACAAACTTGCTCCCCCAAAGATGGAGGTTATGAGGGCTATGATTGAAGATCTTCTGAGCAAGGGTGTGATTGAACCGTCTCGTTCTGCTTACGCCAGTCCAGCTTTTCTTGTGCCCAAGCATAATGGTAAGTCTAGGCTTGTGATGGATTATCGGAGGCTCAACGCTAAGGTCGCTATTGACTCGGTACCTCTGCCTGATTTGCATTCTGCGTTTGATTGGTTCGGTAAGGCTAGGTTTTTCAGTGTTTTTGATTTGAACCAGGCCTACCATCAGATTCCATTGAAGAAGGAATCACGGCCTATGACTAGCTTCTGTGTTCCCTGGAATCTCTATCAGTTCACTAGGGTTCCTATGGGTCTTGCTGTGGGTGCCCAGACTCTCACTCGTCTGCTTGATTCCATCTTCCATGATAAGAAATTCAAGTTTGTCTTCAATTACCTGGACGACCTTCTTGTCTACAGTGTGACTTTCGGGGAACACATGCAACATTTGGAGGAAGTTCTTAGTCGCCTTAAATCAGCTGGCCTTACCGTCAATCCAGAGAAAATCACTTTTGATCGTCCTGAGATTTCTTTTCTGGGTCATCTCATTTCTTCTAAAGGCGTCTGCATAGATCCTGCTAGGACCCAGGGCATTAAGGATTTTTCTCCTCCCAAAGATGCCAAGGGAATTGCACGTTTTGTGGGGATAGTGAATTTTTACCGTAGGTTCATCCCTAACGTGGCCGAGCTTGCTGCCCCGTTGAACAAGTTGCATAAGAAAGGTGTCCCTTTTGTGTGGGGCCAAGCTCAGCAGACTGCCTTTGATGCTCTCAAGGAGGCTATCATGCAACCTCCTGTCCTGCGTATGCCTGATTTTAGCAGAGAATTCATTCTTCAGACTAATGCCTCCTCCTCCGCCATTGCTGCTGTTCTTTCTCAGGAGTTTGATGGGGTCAGGCAGCCCATCGCTTTTGCTTCGAGGACGTTGTCTCACCAGGAAAAGAAAGCTTCTTCCATCTATGAGTTAGAGTGTCTGGCTGTTGTCTTTGGTACGGACAAGTTTCGGCGTTTCTTGAAACACGCTGAGTTCTTGCTGGAGACGGACAATCAGGCACTATCTTGGCTTCTTGCCCATCCCAGACAGCTTGGGAAAATTGGTCGCTGGGTGGTCAAAATTTCTGCTTTTAAGTTCCGAGTCCAACATCTTAGGGGTACCCAGAATGTCATCGCGGATGCTCTTTACCGCATGTATCATGACCCCAGTGATGCACCTGCTGAGACTGTTGCTCAGTGTGGTGCTGTTCTTCTGGATTTTCCTCTGGCTTTTGACGACCTACTGTCCCATCAGCAAAATGATCCTGAGCTGTCAGTCATCTTAGGTGAGCTTCAAGAGGGAGGTGCCCACCCTCCCTATTTTCTGTCCAAAGGGGTACTCTGTTGCCGTCCTTGACAGAGGGGTGAACCCCGTGTAGTGCTGCCTAGTCATCTTGTACCGATGGTTTTTCAATATTTTCACTCTTCTCTTGTGGGCGGTCATCTTGGCATTCATAAGACCATCGCTATGATTCGTAGGTATTTCATCTGGAAGGGCATGGACCGGGATGTTGCAGGCAGAGTGCGGGCTTGTCACCTTGTCACCTGTGCTCTCTCAGCAAGCCTAGTCAGAATGCAAAGTTAGGGTTGTTATTTTCTTAGGTTGCCGAGCGTCCTTTTGAGAGGGTGTTCATCGACTACTTGGGTCCTTTTCCTCGTAGCAAGTCAGGTAGCTCCTACCTACTTGTTTGTATGGATGCTTTCTCGAAGTTTGTTTGGCTTTTCCCACTTCGGTGCTACGGCTAAGCTCACTATCCGTGCTCTCCAGTCCCAACTCTTCCAGCACTTTGGTGTGCCTTCTACTCTTGTGTCCGACAACGGTAGCCAGTTTACCTCACATGAGTTTCGTAGGATCTGTTTTGGCAATGGTATCAGGCATGTGACTACCTCTCCTTATTACCCACAGCCTTCTCATGCAGAGCGGTTCAACCGCAATCTTCGATCTGCCCTTATTACCTTCCATGCTGAGAAGCAGAACACCTGGTATGAGAGTCTCTCTTAGCTCCAACTTGCTTTTAACTCTTCCAAGCATGAGAGTCACAATGCCACTCCCTTCGAAATTCTACATGGCTACCCTCCTAACAACCCTTTGTCCAACTTGTGGAGGCTAGAGGATCTTCTTCCTACGCCAGGTGCCACTGACGTAGTGTCCACGTGGTGGGCTGCTCGGCGCAACCTGCTACGTGCTAGAGAGAGAGTAAGGAGGAGGTATGATAAGGGTCGTACTCCTAACCCTTTTCAGGTTGGAGATCTGGTTCTTTGTCAGGCTCACCCGGTCAGTTTGGCCACAAAACGAAGAGCTGCAAAGTTGTACTATCGGTGGTCTGGTCCCCACCGCATCACTAGGTTTTTGTCACCGGTGACTGCTCTGCTGGTTGATCCTCAGTCAGGCAGGGTATTCAGGAAATCCTATGTGTCCCAGCTTAAGGCTTTCTGGGGAACGGTTGATCCAGGAGTTGGTGTGCCTGGGGGTTTCTTTGGGCAAAGAGATTGATCACCTCTGCGCCCTAGGTGGCTGTTCTGAGAGAGTCTCTTTCTCTCTTTCTTGTCGGGCCTGACAGTCAGGGTAGTTCGCTCCCTGTTAGAGGGGTTCCCCTCTTTGGTTCTCTTTGCCTTCCTTGGAACACCACTCTTTGAAGGTTTCTTCTTCTTCTTCTGTTTGGTTCCCTGAGGTACAGAGTTTTCTCCCCTGCCTGGGTGTGGTGAGATTTTGCAGAGGGAGGTTGTACCGGGTCGTTTTGACCGGTACATTTCGTTACGTTCGTCGTGGTCTGCCGGGCTGCCTGAGATCACTTGTGCCCGGCGATTTGCTTCCTTTGGTGGCCGTTGGCTCGGACTCGTTCGTTCCTTGTTCCAGCTCTCGTCTATCAGGTTGGCCGTTATTCCACTTGTTTCTCAGCGGCCGATCGTCTAAACATGTCTGGCTAGAAACTTCTTAAACGTAAGGGTTCATTTTGTAATTTCTAATATCTAATCACCCTTTTTGTGAAAATACTTTGTTTAAATGATAATAATAATATGGTTTATTTTTCATTTTCAGGCCATTGTTAAATTTGGGTTCTTTGTCTAGATCTTTGTTAACCTAGGTTCGAGCCACGTGCTCAAGATTACTATGTTAAAGTTAATATCCTTGTTATATTTTGTTTTATGTTAAATTTTAGTTCTGTATAATTTTTATTGAGCGTTTTCAGTTGGAGTTAACGATTTACTTTTTTTTTTTTTTTTTCTTTTTTTTTTTTTTGACAGTAAACTAGCCTATCTGTGTAGTTTGATTTTCATTTATAACGTATTGCTTTCTGTATCAATAGCCTAGTTTTCAGTTTGTCATTTTCAGCTCCATAGACATAATTCTTTTATAATTGGTTAAGTTGTAATTGGTTTTAAATCTAATTTTCCGACATAATTATTTGTAGCCTAAAGTTAATCTTTTATTGTCTAGTTCCACTTATGCTCTTATTTGTCTTTTCCTGTTTTGTTTTGTAGTTTCATGCACCTTGATAATTTTACAGCTTGTTATGTCTTATTTTTTGTTTTGGCTGGATTGAATTTAATGTGCTGTGGTTTGAACTGTCCAGTCTAGGGTCCTTTAGTGGGTCGTTTTGACCCTCAGCCTGTCGTCCGGGTGGAGTTCCACCTTCTCTACTGCAAGCCTGGCCAGGAGACCATGTGATTGAGCGAGCTTTGCCCCTCACTGCCCTCTCTACTTCTCTGGGTTATATTCTTCAGTCCTCAGGTCAGTGCGTTCCATTTTGTTTCCCGGCGGTTGAGCTTGGGGTTTTGATGTTGGTTTATAAAAAACACATAAAAAAGGAAGTGAAATAAAAAGAAAATGAAATTTCGGAAATATTTAGTGAGGCATAGGCTTAAGAACTGCCCAGAAACATTTTCTGGAACAGCCATGGAACATATATACATTTTTTTTTTATTTCTTTTTAATGTTGCTATTTCTTGTTATTAATCTTACAGTAGTTTATTCATTTGTTATATTATTTTAATCTTATTCTAGTTAGGCACCTTTGTTAAAGTTGTTTTTCTTTGTAACTAATTTATTCCGTAATCATGTTGTATGACTAAGATTTTTTATACTGTTTCCGTAAAGGGATTGATCATCTTGTTAGGCCTAGAGGTTAAGTTTGTTCAAGTGTTATTTATTTTGTTAGATGTAGTATGTTTTGAAGTAGATTTTTACTAGAACAGTA
The DNA here is from genome assembly GCA_035578905.1 of Stictocephala bisonia. Lineage (NCBI taxonomy): Eukaryota > Metazoa > Arthropoda > Insecta > Hemiptera > Membracidae > Stictocephala > Stictocephala bisonia. The sequence continues at coordinate 486,699 of JAQJVL010000546.1, read as the reverse complement.
CTGTGTTATATATTTTTTAAATTGTTTAATTTTTATATTTTTTCACCAAAAGGGGATTATTTATTGTGTTTCTTTAACTTTCATTCGGAGCTGCCCAGGGATTCCGGCTTACTCCCTGGCCTAGGTGGAATCATGGGATGTGGGCTAAATTGCCGGATTAATTGGTGTTTTTAAAATTGTTCTAAGATTTTCACTCTTAAGTTTTTCCTAAATTTTCTTACGTTTTGGGTGTCTCAGGCTTTGCTGCAGATGGGCCATGTAGTTGTAATTGTTAATTGTGGTATTTATAGTGTTTGTTGTTAATTTGAAATTTCTTGTTAATTTTAGTGTTTTTTGTTATTTATTCAAGTGAGTCTTGATTTTGTGGCCTTCTGCCGTTTTTGGAATTGATTATTTATTTGTGATCTTGAAATTAAATTACTTTTTGCTCAGCTGCCGAGTTTTAATTTGACCCTCCAACTGCCACCCGTGATCCCATCGCTTAACTGGTTTTGAGCCATCTCCCAGGTGGCACGTTTTCCAGTTTTGGTGGGGGATGGGTCTCATGACTCAGCCATTTTATTTTAATTTATTTAAAATTGGTTCCCATATCTTCGGAAACCGGATACTTTCATCCATTCTAAAATTATTTCTTTTTTTTTTATATTTCTATAGATTCCCTTACGATTCTCGAGTAGTCATGAGGGATGTTGGCTAGCAATTTAGTTTGGTCAAATAACATTTCATGATTAGTTTTTGTGCTATGTTTCACAACTGCAGACTCTTCCGTATCTTCATTCTTAGTATGCCTGACATGTTCTTTAATCCTTGTGGAAATTAACCTCTTGGTTTCGCCTATGTAGACTACCCGCAATTACAAGGTATTTCATATACCCCAGGCATAGCTAATGGAGTTTTATCTTTTACTGGTGGCAAACAATTCTTCAATTTGTTTGGTGACTTGCAAATAAGTTTTATATTTTCTTTATATAATATTCTGCCAAACTTTTCCGTTGTTCCTTTTATGTGAGGTAGATATGCCTTTTTTGAGGTATCCTTATATTGTCTTGTACTAATCCTATTTTCTTGTTGTTTCCTCTTTAGCTGTTTTTTAATAGTATTATTGATTTTTCTACCTGAATATCCATTCTGTTTAATGTTGGCTGTAATATTTGCCTTTCTTTCTTCCAACGATTTGGGTCCGAAATATGAATAGCTCGACAAACCAAACTATTTAAAACTGCATTCTTATGTTCTGGATGGTGATGGGAAGCAACATTTAAATATCTATTGGTATGTGTAGGTTTCCGGTATACCGAGTAAACTATTCATCCATCTCTTATTCTCACAGTAAAACGACAAAGGAAAGGCAGACTTTCGTTATTCTCAATTTCCATTGTAAACTTGATATTAGTGTGAATAGTATTATTATGGTGCAAAAAATCATCTAATTTCTCCCTGCCATGAGACCACACAACCCATACATTATCTACATATCAATACCATGCCTCAGGTTTCAAATCTGACGTTTCCAGTGCCTTCTTTTAAAAATATTTCCATATAAAAATTAGCTGCAACTGATGATACAAGTGATCCCGTAGCTCGCCATTCATCTGTCCATAAAACTTTCCATGGAACAAGAAATAAGTAAATGAGAGTCATAGTTCAGCTAGTTCCACTAAATCGTTGTTAACAATTTACTTAATTATTTCAATGGTTTCGGGTACTGGAACTTTAATGAACAGTGATTCTATATCTAAACTTGCAAGTATGTCAGTATCTTGCAATTTTGATGTCTGATAAGGCTGATAAAAGGTCGAGAATCTCTAACTACTGTACATAAGCATACTTTTAACGTAAACGTTAAAAAAGCCTTGCGTTATCACTGATATCATGATTAAGCTGATTGTAATAAGATCGTCCTAGTTTCATTCTCTTTCTTTATAGTATAAAGAATGTCAAAACGGACAATAGTTCTTATCATGACTAAAAATGTGAGTAAAGCTTGGTAGTCAGAGAAACTTTAGTTAATTTCCAGTGTAGATGAACCAAGTTTTAAAGATAAATTACTAGGAAAATGAGGGGGGAGGTAAAAATGACAACACAGCCTTTAGTGTCATATGGAGGAGTATCCTTCAGACTCACTGATATAACACTTTTCATCAATTTTATAGCACATCCTACTTCGACGTCAGATAATTCACAAAACCACATTCCAACATAAATACATAAGTGTATTTGTGTTTGTATTTATTACAAAATTAATCAGTTATTAATTTAATTTTTTTAAGAATAACACTTCTAAAATAATCTCAAAAGCGACTTGAAATATATGTATCACTGTTAAATACTTTATTCCAAAGATAATGTATGGTAAAATGGTTTGTTTTATTCGTTTGTACTTTTTTAATCAGGCGTACACTATTTACATTCATAAACTATATTATTATCTATCGAGTAAATACATTTTTTAAAGCTTGAAATGTTTAGTATTTTACACCTTTTCGAAGTTTTAAACTAAGAAAAACATAATTGATTATTAATATTATTTTAGGATAAAACTTTTTTTCGATCATACTATATAAAACTACTACACAGTTAAGCCAGACTAAATATTTCTTATTTTTGGGTTGAACAGTTGGTAATCTATTGGACGTCAAGATATCCATCCCAAAACACATATGTGTTTTTCAGTCTGTCAAAATACTTAGCAGAACAAGTTCTCTGTGTAAGTTTTTCAAGAGTATTTCCACAAAAAGACAAACCGTGTTTGGTTACATTCACTACATATATCAAAAGAAATAAGAATTTCTATTTCCACATAATATCGAAACTCTGTTCTAAATATTCAATTATAGCTAAATGCAAGATACAAACCTACTAAGTTGACATCATATGCTATGCCAACTCCACAAAAATTGTTATTGGGTTTCATAGCTATCACCCCTGCACATCTGGTGCCATGGCCATTATTTACATGTTCAGCGCCAGGAGCGTCTTTACAGTAGTCATAGCTGAGGTGCTCAATCTGTTACAAATGATCATATTTTTAAATTTACCTATGTATTAGTTTTATTTGTATACCATATGATGGTTCGTCTAGTATGTTTAAACTTAGTGTGCTTTACTTAATTCTATAAGCACTTAGATTAATTATATTAATGTTACCGGACTCCAAGATTAAAGTTGAAGACAGGATATTTGACATGTTTTATTTGGAGTGTATTATTATAAGTAGTGGAAACATATACTCTCAGTGAAGAATACAAGAAGGAAATGTGAGAAATTGGGATATGGATTTCGAGAAGGATGGAGTAAATAGAATGGAAAGAGTGCGGAGTTAAGAAGTACTTAGATAAGTGGACGAAGAAAAGGAAATACTGAAAACTAAGAAACATTTTTCATTAATTTGTAAGAACATGTGAAGAGAGGGGAAAGCCTATCGAGAATATCAATTGAAGGAAAGTTCTGGGAGAGGGAGCAGCGGCCAGAAGAATATATCCGGTTGTGGACTGTATAAGAATTAGAGGGAAATACGAGTCAACAAAATGGACTGTTCAAAACATGAGATTTGGCAGAAGGCTGCAGCACGAGCTGCCTGAGGATATATATACTCCAGGCATGACGATTACATACTACCATTGAGTGTGCGTGTTGAGGCAGTTGTAATGTATGAAGTTACATACAAGGTGATACTTAGAACTATGTAAATACTTTGTCATAGAAGAGATGTGTACTTTGTCATACTTACAGGCATAAACTATTTTTCAAAGAAACTGCTATTGTAATTGTCACAACAGTTGAATGGCAAGTACATACTTATATTTAAGAATAAACTATCCCTTTTTGTACTAAAAAAATAAATTATATTCGTATTAATGAATCAAATAAGTCATGTATAGGTTTGGTGGTAATTTTTTTGTGACTAGCCTACTAAGCCTTAGCCTACTAATATTACACTTAATGGGACGGGTAGTTAACCTATTTTCACTTTAAAAAATCGATTGCTGCGAGTTTGATCCTCTGTTAGTGTAAGGAAAATAATTTGCGTAAAGTAAGAGTAGAATGCTTACTTATGAAGTTCGTTACAACTTCAATGGATCGGTCTGGCTTGTTTTTAATGAATCTCATATTATTTTGAAAGGTTGCTTTGTGTTAGATAGAAATTAATACCATTGGATAATTATCTTAGGGTAACATCTTCAGATTTAACATATTTTTTAACATGTCTTTTTATTTTTAACAAAATATCAATATTGCCTTTCAGAATACTTTACGTTTCCTGAGACTGAAATAATATTTAGTGATTAATAATAATTAATGTAATAGAACTACAATGTTTATAAGACTAAAGAAAAGTGACGGGTCAGAAAAACTAGTTACTTTTCCTCTAGGCAAGTAATCCCAGATGTAGAGTTGAAACAGTTATAGATATGTTGATAATGCTAAGAAAGCACTTAAGTACTTTAGGACAATATTTCAAGTTGTCTTATTTTATCAAGCGAAATTAGAGATAGTTTGCCCTCTCTAACATATAACCTATGGACCACGAGCTTAATATGACTTCCAAACACAGGGGAGCTGTAAGTTGAAAACTATTATGGTCACATCGAGAATTGAACCCAGACCTACTGTTTGGCAAGTCACCCGTTAGCCGTTTAGCTTCGGCCACTCCAATCATCAAAATTAGTTCTGAATTAGCATATTTTTTTGTATTCAACAAGAAACCATCGTTTAAATATATATATAAATATATATATATATATATATATATATATATATATATATATATATATATATACTATTCAATACTTTGTCTTGTCACTGCTATAGCTGGGAGATCACAAGTTTGTTACGGTCCAGCTTAGTGCACATACAAAAGTGATTGATATCCCATTTAATAGATTTATGAGAGCTTTTAGTGGCACTCTCAAAGGAACTTCACTCCCTTGGCTACCGGTTCTCTTCAATAAAGCTCCTCCAGAAATAAGACGTCAGGAGGCACTACTTAAAGAATTTAATAAGTTCTTAAATGCCCCGAATCTCCCCATCACCTAGGATATCCCACCTAATAACGGTCGCTTAAAATCTGGAAACTCATCTCTACGTACTACTTTCCAGTTGGTCAGATCAAATTTATCGCCCAATACTAGCTGGGATATAGCGTGGAACAGTTTTGATGGACGACGCTATAGCCGTCCTACAAGTCCTTACCTGTAGTAGGGATCGACCTTCTTAGTTGGAATTTGTTGAAGCGGTTCCGAACTGGAGTTGGTAGATGGAATTACCGAAAATACAAATTGGGACTTTGATGAGATTGCGGGGAGTCTATCTAAACAGTGGATCACATAGTTTCATAGTGCCACTTGCGCTATTTTACGGAGCAATTAGTTAGCATAAATAGAATAATTAGTAAGGCAAGTCACCTCACTAAATGGCTTGATACATTGGATTAGCTTTTTGACAGGAGGTGACTTGTGATTTATTTATTTTTATTATAATATAATGACTTTTTGAGTTTTTTTAAAGTATAAAACACAGGTTTTATTTTATTTTAAATTAAAATATAGTAGCTGACAATAAACCATACGCAAAATCAACACATAATATTAATATTCAATTATGTGGAGATTCATATACATTTAAATATATACAAATACAATTCATAGTTATAGAAAATTTAGATATAAGTTAGTTGTGTTTTTCAAACTTTCATTTTACAAGTGTATTTATAAGAGGCATGTTTAGTTGAGGATTAAAGACTTTACTGGTACACTTTTAGATTAATAGAAATAAGTTGTTTGGTTTGGAGCCATACTCCATTAATGTAGCATGAGTAAGAGTTAGTTATGTTGACTAAAATACTAATTGTGACCTACATTCCTCTGAGTGTAAACTACCTACCTTCATGACAACTTAATAACTGACATGTGATCCATTCAACATCTCAATGGACACTTGTCTAATACATAAACCAAACACCCTTCTGACGAAAACACATGATTATCATGTAACCCACCTAGCCTTCTGATGACCCACTGACTGTCATTTCACTCGTCCACCCCGTTGACGAACCATGATTGACCCGTAAACCACCTCCTCTTATGACAAGGTAATGACTGACGTGTGAACCACCTAACCTCTGGACGAACACTTGCCTGATATGTAAACCACACACCCTTCTGACAAACAAAATATGATTGTCATATAACCCACCGTGGGTTTGTATAATAACAAACCCTCCTGACAATTTCACGACTTCCCTTTGACCCATCCACCCCCTGGTCGTACACATGCCTCAACCGCGAACCGCTTACCCTCCTGACGAAAGCATGTGATTTAAATGTAATCCACTCACCCTTCTAATAATTAAATAACGGGCTTGTGACCCAATGACTCACACGTGAATCACCCATCTAGCTGATGAAAACATATGATTAATATACAAACCGCCAACCCTGCTGGCAAAAAAAAAAAAAATATGATATTGAACCAACAGACCGAACACATGTGGCTAACATATAACCTACCCTCCGTCTTAAGAGACAAGTGACTGAAATATAACCCACCTACTCTGGCAATGAAAAAAAATACCTCTATAATATTCACCCATCCTTATAAAGATCACATAAATGACATCATTTAACTGAAGGAGCATATAACAGATTGAATTTCGTAAGTTTAAAGAAGGTAATTTTAAGCATTCTTTTAGACATGTGGTGTGGTGAATGAATTAGAAATGTGGTGGACAGCATGATTGTGTGATGTGTGAATGCGTGGAGCTTGTTAATGAATACAAATATTTGGGCATTGTTTTCGATAGCCGCATGAGGTGGTCGAGTCATATAAACTATCTGAGGAATAAACTCCGGAAATTCATATTTATCTTTTCCTATCTTAATAGAGTACTTGAACCGGATTTACTAAAAACTGTATATTATGCCTATATACAATCTCAGCTTCAATATGGAATTATAGCTTGGGGTGGATGCTTCCAAACTATTCTTTCACCTCTCGAAATAACTCAGAAGACAATAATTAAATCAGCATTACAAAAAAATCGACGTTTCCCAACGGACTTACTTTTTGATGAGTTCAAAGTTCTAAATTTATCTCAACTGTATATTAGAAGTTTATTGATGTACATTTTCAAAAATAAAAACAACATATTCAATCAGATTCAACACCCATATCTAACCCGTACTTCCACAAATCTCGGAATTAATGCGCCTCGATTGGTTAAAACAATAACGACGACATCTTCTCATTATATCGCAAATATCGTTTATTCTAAAGCTCCTCGCCACATTAAGAATCCTCTACCATGTAGCATAAATGTTTATAAGAAATCTGTCAACCAGTGGATTGTTGAAATTGGTAGAGCGGAAATTAAAAGTTACTTTCGTTCTTCCTACACGTAAGTATCGCACAATAGACTACATTCAGAATGATGAAGTGCGCGCGCGTGTGTTTGTGTGTGTGTGTGTGTGTGTGTGTGTGTGTGTGTGTGTGTGTGTGTTTGTGTGTGTGTGTGTGTGTGTGTGTGTGTGTGTGTGTGTGTGTGTGTGTGTGTGTGTGTGTGTGTGTGTGTGTGTGTGTGTGTGTTTGTGTGTGTGTGTGTGTGTGTGTGTGTGTGTGTGTGTGTGTGTGTGTGTGTGTGTGTGTGTGTGTGTGTGTGTGTGTGTGTGTGTGTTTGTGTGTGTGTGTGTGTGTGTGTGTGTGTGTGTGTGTGTGTGTGTGTGTGTGTGTGTGTGTGTGTGTGTGTGTGTGTGTGTGTGTGTGTGTGTGTGTGTGTGTGTGTGTGTGTGTGTGAGTGTGTGTGTGTGTGTGTGTGTGTGTGTGTGTGTGTGTGTGTGTGTGTGTGTGTGTGTGTGTGTGTGTGTGTGTGTGTGTGTTTTATATGCATGTCTGCGTTGTGCTTGTGTGGGTGTGTGTGTGTAAGTGTGTGTTTTTGTTAGGGTGCGTCTGTGTGTGTGATAGGGGAGTGATGTGAGTAAGTGCAAATGTGACTGTGAATGTGTGTTTGTATGGTAGGTGAGTGGGTGTGAAGTCTCTACTAATAATAGCTCCTGATACAATAAGTATTAATTGCTTATTTGTCCCTTCTTATTGCGCATGCATATATATGATATTCTTTTATATCAAACTAGTCTTAAGTTATATTGTTCTTTATGTTATTTAGTAGTAGTGGCCGACAACATTCCGACTGTTCTGGACTCGTTTCCCCACACACAGGCAGCCGCCCATGTGGGGAACCAATTTCATGTAATTTAGTATATATTTCTTTGTATATGTTATAAGGAGGAAATAAATACATTTTTCATTTCATTTCATTTCATTTCATTTCATTTCAGAGTGTACAATAACGTAAACAAATATTGTGTTTCAATGTATATCGATGAACAATATTATATGAAAAGACTAAAGTAAAAAGTCCACAACACTAAGCCAATCAATAGCTTTTTTCATAACGTTCAGATAAATTATTTCTAAAATATAAATACATTAAATTAACTATCCGTAATGTTACATCCTTAAATAATAATTTCCTATAAAAAGATCCAAATAACTGCTATATCACAAGTTTCAACCAAATTGACAATGTTTCATGGACCAAATGTCATTATAAATAAAAATTTTGTTATTACTTACAACATTGTCTTTGAGTTCACGATGGCCATGCTCTAATCCATCGTCAACAACGGCAACGGTCACCCCTTTCCCAGTGATGCCCATTTTGTGGACCGGGACCACATTTAGGTCCATCACTGGCATGTCTATGGTACGGTAGTCTTGCTAAAAGAACATTTCATCACTTCTCATTAGGTGATAATTTATTTTGTCACTGCTTTATTTATGGACTATTAATATTTTAATTTTACCTAACTACTTAGGCCCTTTTATATTTATGTAGTTAAAAAATTTGTTTATTAAAAAAATACATTAAGTAAATTTTTTACAACAAATTTAAACAGTTAGTGAATTTAATATCACTTTTGTTTTTAAAACATATTATTCTAAAGAATTTTAAACCTAAATTGTCATTTACAAATATTTATTTGTTACGATAGTAAGTTTTAGACACTTGAAAAGTAACATTTTTATTTTAAGTAACAGCAATTTAAAAAAATTCTGAAAATATGTCATTTATTAGCACTGAATAATTTAGGGCTTGGAATTCCTAAAAACATGTAATAAAGTGTCTTGGCTTATATATAACACAATAAGTGTATGTACAATACTAGCTGTACATGCCCGCATCACCAGTTAAAATATCGTGTTTGATTATATAACCGAAATGTGCAGTAAGCTTCAGTATAAAGACTTGCAATAAGTTATTGTATTTATTTATTTATTATTACTTTAAAGTGAGTACAAAATCAAGGCCTCACCAAGTTACGCAAAACTTGTCGGTGAGGTCCTATAGTAAATAAGAAAGAAAAAAAAACTTAGTACAAAAAAAATACATGCATATATACTTAGGCCTACATATATTTTATAGTGTTTTTTATTAGTAATTATTTGCGGTTTAGGGCAGGCACCTATTTTAACAAAATAAAAAATGCAGCTTATAATATGACAAAACTATGCATTACAATAGAAGGCATGAATACAATAACTGCAGAATGTGGCTACACCAGATATGCCTGGTGAAAGTTTGTAGATAATTTTATCCTGTTTGCCAAAACATTCCTGCTCTCTACTCTATGCCCTATTCCCTCAACAACACTTGGATCGGCAGTGGGTGAATTATATGTTGTACTAATTATATACTTAGCTATTATTATTATATATTTACCATATTCCACTGTTTTATCCAAAAAGGATCATTGTATCTAAGTGCATATGCACTGACTTTCTTACTAAGAAGTCCAATATGTTTCGTTCTTCTCCGACTGTATCCAAGGAGCTGTGACTTGGGAGCTGGTTCTGTAGAGATTGTTCCTAGTTTTCTTATATCTCCATGTTGGCGTTTGATCTAAAATAAAAAAATAAATAAATATAATAAAATAGTTGCAATACGATTAGGTTTATTACTATATTGTAATTCATCTAATTACAATAATAATATTATTATCTAACGCTGTAAAATTAACTGTAAAATTAATAAATGAACCTTTTGTTATAGTTGACAGAACTTATTAACAAAACAAAGTTTGACAAGTATGAACAGTGAGTAGGACTATTGACAATAAAAGCCAAATATAGGTCAAATATACTACTATATTTGACAGCTAAATTTATGATGGCACTAAGAAATATTTTCCATTTAAAGCATCAAGTTGTAGGCAATAATTTTGGATTGCAAAAGTTTACTAAGAAATTATTAATTTTAACTTAAATACATAATATTATATTTATTCTTACCAAAATCTGTTGTATTTTTGAGGGTATATTAGAAATGCAGTTAAAAAGGCTCAAACACAAACCAGTAAAGCCCCCATACCCGATGTTAGGCTTATTATTCGCTTGCTGTCTGAGGAATTTCATAATCTGTTGTGTTTCTTCCTCTTCTGTATATTTAAATAGGCCGTCGGTAACATATTTCACTAACACCTGTTGTTTCGCCCACATTACCTGCAATAAATGTGCATATATAATTTTTTTTAGGGAGAACACAGTGATTTTACATATAACTATCCAATATATGTTGGACAGTTATATTTAAAATCACTGCACTTCACTAGTTAATTTCGTGTGAAGAACAACCAAAACGTTATTGATTTTTAAAATGTATTGATAAAAAAAAATTTTTCTTCAAATGAGAAATAGGTAATGAAATCAATGTTATTATTGTGAAGGTGAATAAGTAGGGTACTTATATCGGTTTTAGGCTCAACTTCGGATACCTTCGGCTCTCAGAATCAATATAGCAGCCAACTTCGTTCATCTTTGGGATACGTGACTGTCCTGCGAACCATATGGGAGTTTTCTCTCTCCAAAGTCCCCGCTATCCAAAGTTTCCTATTTAATACTAAAGTAAATTCCTATATTATATATACACTATTACAAATGTGGATATCACATCACACCTTGTGTTGAAAATATTTTAAAACTAGACGTTCTAGCATCATTTTCGGGTATCTTCGGCTGTCGGAGTCAAGATACCGGCTACTTTCGGGCAACTTGGAACTCGTGTCCTACCAGTCCTACCATCCCTAAGGGAATATACTTTCTTTAATTTTTATTCTAAATTCCATTTTTATAGTTAACTAAATGAACTATATACCTACCCATTATATATTACTTTTCCATGATTATTATATAGGTATTTTATCCTGATTGGTTAATATTAACAATTGATGTAAACTTTACCTCTTTTGTTCCGCCACCAATCTTCAGTTTTTTCTTACACTACCAGTTTCGGAGACTAATCTCCATCTTCAGGTGTTCACTGTTCACTACACACTGCACACTAAACCATTAAAGTTTAAAACACTTGGGTTTGCATTTTTGAATCACTAATGGTTGTTTTAGAGGTGAGGGTGGTTGTGCCAACCTTACAGCCTATTGTTGAGTTGTTTATATTTCTTGTTATGTTTTCGATGTTGTATAACTGTATCGAATATTTCATTGCTGTGGAAATCAGTTTGTTCATTTAATATTTGGAGAGGGTTTTGTTTTATTGATTTATAAATTTCAAACTGTTCTATTACATTCATTTTTATTCCTTTTTTGCAAATTTTTAAAATCTTGAAATTTTGTTCCATTCCTGTGATGTCGTGGCCTGACTCTACTAAGTTATCAGCAAATTTTGATTTGTAATTTCTGTTGGGGATATGTTCTTTAAATCTGGTTGTGAAAGGTCTGCCTGTTTGGCCTATGTAGTGTTTAGGGCAGTCATTACATTCTATTTTGTAAATTCCAGTTTTTGTGAATTTGTTAATGTTTTGTGGCCTGGCAGTCAATGTCTTCTCAAGATTTCCTGTTGTTCTGAAAGCTATTTTGTATCCTAATGATATAAAAGTATAATTGTATGTATGGTACATGTTTTCTTCAAATTCTGCTACAACGTATTTATTTGGCTCATTAGATTTAATGTGCTGATTCTGACTGTTTTTTCTTTTATGTTTCCTTACAATTTGGTCTATTATATCTGGTTTATATCCATTTTCTACTGCTATAGATTTTAATATTGTGATTTCATTGTTGTAATTTTGTTTATCCATTGGTATATTTAACAATCTATGGATATAAGAGTAGTATTGTGGCTAATTTGTGGTTCATGGGATGGTTCGAAGTTGCATGTATTGTATGGCTGGTGATAGTAGGTTTTCTGTAAATCTTGAATTCTAATTTCTGGTTCGATTTTGTTATGGTTAGATCCAAATAATTTAAACTATTATTTTGTTCTATTTCAGTTGTAAATTTCAGGTTCGGATGGATGGTGTTTGGATATTTGCCGAAAATTTTAATTTGTCTATGGTTTCCATTGTATAGGCAAAATGTGTCATCCACATATCTGAAGTAATGTGTGAGTTTTTTATAATATTTATTTTTTTCATTTAGAATTCTACTATTTTCAACATGGTTTGAAATAAATCGGCTAAAATACCAGATAAAGGGCTCCCCATTGCTAGGCCTTCTTGTTGTTGGTAGTATTCTTCCTCATATTCAAAATAATTTTGATCCAAAATGACAGTCAGTAGGGATATTAGTTGGTTTATAATTTCATTATCTATGGATTGATTCTTCTTTAAGTTGTCTTTAAGTATTTTTAACGTTTCTTTTATTGGAACATTGGTGTGTAGGTTTTCTATGTCAAAAGATACTAAGCTATGATGATCTTTGATATTTGTTTCTTTTATCTTGTCTACTAATTCAATTGTATTTCTTAGGCTATGGTTGTTTTCTATTTTGATGAGTTTTATAATTATTATTTTTAGTTTTTTTTTTAGACAAATATAAAAGATTTTATCAATAAAAACAAGATAAGTAAACTGAAATCAGTTCCAACAGCTAAATATAATCTAACCTTAAAAAAACACTAAACAAATGTAAACGCTTGTTTAACAAAAAAGAAATTAGATGTTTAAAAATGATGAATCCAGAAGCACAAAAATTAATAGGACTCCCAAAAATCCACAATGTTGAGAGCCCAATTAGACCAATAGTAAATTTCACAACATCACCTACATACAAGATAGCAAAAAAACTAGAAATAATTATTAGAAAATAAAAAAAAAATTAAATTTTTATTTTAATAAGTGCTTATGATTATTGGAAATCTTCATAAGCAAAATGTATATCATTCTAAATCCCATGTTTCTTATCCCAAGTTCTTAATTTGCATTTTGTACTGTTATGCTCATCATGTAACTCTGAATAAAAAGTAGTTTCCAATTAGATATAAGATACATGCACATTAAACATTTCTAACATTGACCAAACATTAATACATAATTTAGTTGGTACATTATATTGCTTGAGATTAAAATGCTCATACACTAAATTAACAAGCGTGGTTAATCGTTACAAATAATCTAAAAACAAAATCTTCCTTCTTTGCTTCAGGAAGTTTAATTAATTTATATTTCTAACTATTATTTGACTATCTTATCCTAACCTGGACAAATTGGGCTTATCTTTGCCATAATATACAACATTCTCACATAATATTTCCCTGCACATGTTCCACAGATCAGTTCTTCTAATTTCTTGCATTGTCATACTCAAATTTGTGGAATTTTTACAGTGTAGTTGTAATAATACAATCTGCTTACCCTTGTTGTAATCAAATCCAAAATATTATCCTAACCTCATTTCAGATGCATTAACTCAACCACTAAAAAAATGCTATATTATTTATGTTACTTTTAAAAATATTCTGCTTTGGCAAGTGTTTATTTTTGTATGAATTCAAGTGTACAAATAAATAAATGTAATTAATTTATATTTCTAACTATTATTTGTCTATATTACTCCCACCCTGGACAAATCTGGTTTACCCTTGCCATAATATAAAAAACCCTTACGAACTTTTTCCCTTAACGTGTTCCACCAATCAGTTCTTCTATGCACTTGAATTATCATACTCTAGGAAGTCTGTGGAATTCAAATTTGTTCTTTAGAGTAACAAGTACTCTAGAAGTTATATATATAATCCAAATAAAAAATCACATTTTTGGAAATCCTAATTTTTGGGATTTTAATGTGTCGAACGAAAATAACAAAAATTAAATTAGGTTGTATGCTTAATTATTTTTAAAAATCGTTAAACTTTAAAAGAAATAGATATAATTTACATAAAATGTCGAATCCTTGAAAGCAATATATGGTTTGTTAGGATTAACTTTTTAAGGTTATATATTATAATTTTTAGTGATTACAATAGTAGGGAAAAGATGTTGGTAATGCCGTCAAAAAAGGGGACTTCTGCGTCAAATTGACCTTTGGACCCACTTTTCTGGCCTCTGATTGGTCGAGAGCGGTCACGTGACTTTTCCAAGATGGCGGCGCCCATTTCCCGCCATATTTCTTAACCTCACTTTTCCTAACCTCAAATTTCCCTCAAATTCCCTCATTTCCCTCCAAATTCCCACATCATACTATATAAAATTTACTGTTAACCTTGTTATACTATATAAAATACACTCTTAACCTAACTTTTTCCATGTTATACTATATAAAATTCACTGTTAACCTTGTTATACTATATAAAATTCACTTTTTTTGTCCAATATGGCGTCTTTTTCATGTTATACTATATAAAATGCACTTTTTGTCCAATATGGCGTCTTTCCCTCCCACACCAACTCACACCCCGTGGGAAAATTCCCTCCCTAAAATTCCCTCATCCAAGATGGCGACTTTAGACTATATAAAATGCACTTTTTTGTCCAATATGACGTCTTTCCCTCCCGAAATTCCCGCCAAAAATTCCTCATCCAATATGGCGGACTTTACACTATAATAAATGTAAAAAGATGACAACCGGATCCAATATGGCGTCTTTCCCTCCCAAAATTCCCTCCAAAAATTCCTCATCCAATATGGCGGACTTTACACTATAATAAATGTAAAAAGATGACAACCGGATCCAAGATGGCGGTCTTTCCCTTCGTGTACTTCTGGCGACTGTTGGCTACCTTCGTACGCTCTTAGCCTATGATGCACGCGTCGTCTGCCGGTCGAGCGCGCATGCGCCCCTTGTTACTCTACTCATATATACACCATAACAAAATTAATATTTCATACACTATAATAAAATTAATATTTCATATACTCTATGTGCTCGACCTGATCATAGCGCACCTGGTGGCAAAACTTAGCACATCCTTTCGGAAACATGGCGCCTTCGGAAGGGAAGTCCACGTGGAAAAATTCCCTCCCTCAAATTCCCTCGTTATACTATAAAAAATACACTCTTAACCTTTCCCATCTCATACTATATAAAATGCAAAATATGGCGGCCATTTACATATGTACTATATAAAATGCTTTCGTGTACTTCCGGCGACCGTCGGCTACCTTCGTACACGTCATCTGCTGGTCTGGCGCACACCCAAATGCCACGCTCTGATTGGTTACCTACCTACTTTACAAGTAATATTTCTCACACGTACTGTTAGACTACTTATTTAATTAAATTTTTCTAAAATTTTAACAAATACACAGTTAACATACGCTCTTAGCTTTGGGTACTCATCCACGGCTTCCTACACTGTTACCTACCTATACTTATCTATCGAATCACAGATCATCCTCAAGCCCCTACTTAACACTCTAGGCAACCCGCAATACACGTTTTTAATTAATTATTTATTGAATATGAAGGAGCAATTCTTTTTATTTAATCTGTTTATAATTTGTAATACACTGTTATCCTATCCATTTTAATTAATTTTTTATTTTATATTAAATACTCTGTTAACATGCGCTCTTACCTTCAACTACCATCTACTTCTGGTTAACTTTATATTAACCCGACATCCTCTAAACCTAACACGCTAGCTTAACGCTACCTAAATTACTTTAACTACTTACAAAGTCTACTCGGGCTTTATCGGTCCGTTATTGGTCACAAGCTTCACATTTTCTTTCGTTAACTATAACAATTTCCTATTTTCGCCCACCTTTGCATGCATGTACATCTTACCTAGGTTACATTACTTACTCTCGGCTACTTTTATTATCAATTCTGTGGACTCAAATACCTCACTTCCCATCCACGTTCCTATCCAGAACCCATCAGCCCCCCCCCCCCACATAACGAAACTAGCACACCTAACTTCACTTCCTCTCCACAAACATTCCTTCCTTTGTACCGACACTCAAGGACTACTTCACTACCATTTCACAACCCATATACTAGTTATTGGACTGCCAGTGCACCGACAGTACATTCAGTCCTCGCACAACCCATGCTGACCTCAATATTGTTTGCTATTTTAATTGGCACCAGACGGACTGCATATCAACTACATGTTAACCCTAGAGGTCAAGTTTAGTGATATCAAACAGCATTCAATGCATTTCCTCACAGATAGTCGTAGAATCCAACCATATCTGGTCTATTATTAAACAAAACGAAAGAATTATTGGTATTATAATCCCGTACTTTAAAAAAAAGAGAGCAATGATAATTTATTTACACACTACGTTTTATTCAGTAAAATCAATTGATATTCTTGTTATTATCAATTATCATACGTAATACATAGAATCTTTTTCAATAATTTGTGCTTTATATTTAACCCTCCACGCGCCACGCATCTCGATCGAGATGCATTATTGTGTTGCTCAAGCGCCATCGCGTCGATCGAGACGCATTTCGCGCCCGCTTACATCTATTTATTGGGGCGGTTATTACGCATTTGTTTCACACATATTGCATACCGTTTTGAACATAAACGTCTATTACATGTATATAACGCAACATATCTTTTTATTTTTCACTCAGACGATGTTGGTAGACGTGAACAGTTGATGCATATGTTGCTAAGTCATCTCTCCAATCCAGTTTGTTTGTGTTCTTTGTTGATCGACAAAACAATGTGTTAGTGTGCGTGTTTTGCACTGATTTAATTAAAAAATGAGTGAATTATCACGTAGTAGTGCTATTCGGGGTGTTTTAGATGAATTAGATGACGGAAATATAAGTGACAACAGTGACATTACTGACTTGACATGACATGACCCCCAAAAATTTGTGTATATAGTTGCTTTTTTTTGTGTGCGTGTTTTGCGTGTGTTTTGCACTGATTTTATTCAAAAATGAGTAAATTATCACGTAGTAGTGCTATTCGGGGTGTTTTAGAAGAATTAGATGACGGAAATATAAGTGACAACAGTGACATTACTGACTTGACATGACATGACCCCCAAAAATTTGTATATATAGTTCCTTTTTTTGACATTTTTCAATTTTACCTTTGGTTTATCTACTATTGTGTATATATATTTTTATTCCTGTAAAGATTTTGCAACTTTTGTACATTAGTGAAAATTGTGCTACATTATTGGTGGTTGACTTATATGTGTCCAAAATTAGAAAATTTGTTTGAAAAATTAACTTTTCAACTTTTCCGAAGATACTACATGCACCAACTTCATTGGTAAGTGCTAATTTATATTCCTTCTAATTATTTGTATCTTTGTGAACAAAATGATATGCAGCACTCTATATTTACGGAATGGGAATACATTTTTATGATTTAAAAAAAAAAAAACCCCCTTAGGAAACCATCAAAATCGCGTAGCGTTTTAAGGTAATATACATGGCGTATATAGGGTTAAATTATTACGAGTAAACTTAATTTTAACAAAGTTTTATCAATTTGTTTTGTTGTAAATTCCATAATTTATAAAAATGCTAACACATTACATCGATCTTATGTGTAATAATGAGAGATCGTACATCAAAATTATACCGTATTTTCTAAAGTTTTTATAGTTTAGGTAGGATTTTAAACAATATGTATAACATTTATAGCTTAATACCATATCAAATTACATTCATACACATTGTGTGTGCTATTGGAAAATGTCTCAGATCAAGCAAGAACTACCAACATAGTAGTCTCCAAAGCCCTAAAAATTTAGTTAAAATGTCCATAAATAGAGTTATTTGTGTACAAAATATGTTATAATTCCCTAAAAGCATTAAAATGCAGTGTCATAACAATGATATTCACCCTAAATATTACAAAACCCTTTAAAATACTCTTATAGAACCTTTAAAAACTTAGTTTGAGCTCAAAACAATGTACAAAACTGATGTAACACTTGTAAATTAATTGTTTAACCTACATAGCTATTTAGTTGACTCCAAACATTTGGCAAAGTGTAAGTAGCCAATAGGAATAAATTCTCTATAATGTTCACATTTTAAACTTGATTTTAACAAAACCTGGTGCTATTGATTATTTGCGTACTAAACAAATAAACGAAAAGTTAGTTGAAATGTGTTTATTGTAGAAACTTTGGTATTAACAGTAAGAAAGTTTGGTTTCTTTTGACTATAATATACTCGATCAGAAAATGTATATACACCACTCCCAAAGACCCAAAAACATGGAGAACCTACTTACTAATCACACTGTACTCTTGATAGATCACCTTCCTATTCATCACATAAGGCCCTTGTTTGTCCACCCAGCTATTCTATGAAATTAAGTGGCAGAGAGGGCTTTATAGCCCTAAATTTGCCTTATAAAGTAACAATAAAGTAGTTTTCATTTAATTTCCATCCAAAATACATATACAAACTACCTACCAAGCACTAATACCATTCTATCCAGTAGTAAGACCCTCCTACCTACTTACCCTACACACAGACATCTTTATAGGTCAGTTACATTCACAAAACATAAGACTATTGGCAGACTCTACCTACTTAACATAAAAGACTTACCATACACTCTACATAGAAGACGTTTGATTATCCACTCACATACTGAATACACACAAAACACTTGTTTGATCACACAACAATTTAACAAACACAACTGTCGATTGACACTCTACCTTCCCAAAGCATAAGACTTTTGAAGAACCACTTAACAAAGATACAAAAATCATGATAAACAAACTACACACTCTGCAGACATGACTTAATATACCATCATACTAACATGAAAATAGTCCTATTGACATACCCGTACCTATCCAATATACGTACCACACACCGTTCATACAAGACTTATGTTTACCCACCCACATAATAATCAAAGAAGACTCTTGATTGACCATCCATCTCCGTACTATTCATGGATGACCTACCTACCAAACATACGAATTGACCACATTACCAAAGCATATGAAGGACCACCTACCATACATACGTACCACACACCATAAAATCATGACTTAACAGTCCACCCGCCTACTCAACACACAACACCTCTGATAGATAATCCACCTAACCACTACATAAAACCTTTGATTGACACTCAACATTCATGGATACCCTACCTACCAAACATACGAATTGACCACATTACCAAAGCATATGAAGGACCACCTACCATACATACGTACCACACACCATAAAATCATGACTTAACAGTCCACCCGCCTACTCAACACACAACACCTCTGATAGATAATCCACCTAACCACTACATAAAACCTTTGATTGACACTCAACATTCATGGATGACCTACCTACCAAACATACGAATTGACCACATTACCAAAGCACATGAAGGACCACCTACCAAACATACGTACCACACACCATAAAATCATGACTTAACAGTCCACCCGCCTACTCAACACACAACACCTCTGATAGATAATCCACCTAACCACTACATAAAACCTTTGATTGACACTCAACATTCATGGACCAAACATACGAATTGACCACATTACCAAAGCATGTGAAGGACCATCTACCATACATACGTACCACACACCATAAAATCATGACTTAACAGTCCACCCGCCTACTCAACACACAACACCTCTGATAGATAATCCACCTAACCACTACATAAAACCTTTGATTGACACTCAACATTCATGGATGACCTACCTACCAAACATATGAATTGAACACATTACCAAAGCATATGAAGAACCACCTACCATACATACGTACCACACACCATAAAATCATGACTTAAGAGTCTACCCGCCTACTCAACACACAACACCTCTGATAGATAATCCACCTAACCACTACATAAAACCTTTGATTGACACTCAACATTCATGGATGACCTACCTACCAAACATACGAATTGACCACATTACCAAAGCATATGAAGGACCACCTACCATACATACGTACCACACACCATAAAATCATGACTTAACAGTCCACACGCCTACTCAACACACAACACCTCTGATAGATAATCCACCTAACCACTACATAAAACCTTTGATTGATACTCAACATTCATGGATGACCTACCTACCAAACATACGAATTGACCACATTACCAAAGCATATGAAGGACCACCTACAATACATTCATACCACACACCATAAAAATCATGACTTAACAGTCCACGCCGCCTACTCAGCACACAACACCTCTGATAGATAATCCACCTAACCATTACATAAAACCTTTGATTGATACTCAACATTCATGGATGACCTACCTACCAAACATACGAATTGACCACATTACCATAGCATATGAAGGACCATCTACCATACATACGTACCACACACCATAAAATCATGACTTAACAGTCCACCCGCCTACCTCTGCACACACAATTCCTTAGGACACACCCTACACATACCACTCATCCTACAGAAGAAACTCCTAGAGAACTACCCATCAACCATAAAAACACTATTGCTTCATATAATCATGTTTAAAATAACATTATTACACTGTAAGATAGGTTTAATATAGCTAAAGACCTAAAGTGTTACCTAAAATTCTGTTTTCTCTAGAAATATGAGAGCCTTTGGTGGAAAACATCCAAACTAAACATAGAAAATAAGAATCAGCTAGTAGTTTCATAGAAATTCTGCTATACAACTAAAAAATATGAGAAAAAGTTAGGTTTAAAAACAATGAACATAGAAAAAGTTAGGTTTAAAAACCAATGAACATAGACAAAGTTAGGTTTAAAAACCATGAACATAATAAAAGTTAGGTTAAAAAAGTGAACATAGAAAAGGTTAGGTTAAAAAAAATGAACACAGAAAAAGTTAGGTTAAAAAAAATGAACACAGAAAAAGTTAGGTTAGCAAACATCAGAAAAGTAAGTCTAGCAAACAACCGAAAGGTTGATTGCTATCCTTACTTTTCCGAAAAGTTGTTAAAATTAACAAAAGTCAAAAAAAAACCCATTTTTTTTAGTTTAGTTAAAATTTTAAAAAGACTGTCCCCCGTCCACAAAATTCCCCCTCACTTTTCACCAAGGGGTACTCCCGGATTTCCTCCTCTTAAAAAGTTTGTATTGTCCCTTTAAATTTATCAAAGCTATAAACAATACTACTCCCCAAAGTTTTTGCCAAATATCTTAAACCCTTTTCCGTCCAGGGGACTATGATTTAAAAAGTTTTACTGTCCCAAACCCCTTTTTGTTTTTTTTTGGGGGGGGGGGGGGGTTTAAGGGAAAACTTTAAAGGGTGGGCCCTTTTCTTACTAATTTGGGATTTTCCTTTTAACTGATCAAGCTTTTAAATTTCCCCAACAAAAATACCTCCAAAACGGTAATTTTGCAAAGGAATCTTTTACCCCCCTTTTTTCCAAGTCCAGTGATAACCAATTAATTTTAAAGTTTTTTACCCCCCGTAAAGTAAAGTTTTTTGGCACGCAAAGGATACTTCAGGATGGCCTTTTCTTACTAGTTTTTATAGTCCTTGAACCCGATCAACTATATAAAACTACTCCCAAAATTTTTGCAAGTATCTTTTCCTCATCCCAAATTTCCCGGGGGACTGTAAATTTTGAAGTTTTACTGTCACCAAAGGGTACTTCAGATGGTCCTCTCCTTTCTTTGTTTTTTATTTGTCCTTTAAACGATCAAGTTTTCAAAACTACTCCAAGTTTTTTGCAAGTTTCTTTACCTTCCCAAATCCAGGGGACTGTAATTTTTATTTTCAAATTTACGCAAGGGGAAAACCCCTTTAGGATGGTCCTCTCTTACTATTTTTTAGTAGTCCCTTAACTGATTAAACTATATAAAACTACTCCCCCCCGTTATTGGGAAGTATCTTTCCTCATCCAAGTCCAGGAGAAATGGATTAGATGTTCACCCGTCCCCTTTAAAAAATACTTCAGGATGGCCCTTTTTTTTTAAATTTGTAGTCATAAATGATCAAACTATATGAACCCCAAATCCAACGTTTTTTGCAATATCTTTCCTCATCCAAGGGCCAAGGGGGCTATGAGTTTAAAAGTTCACTTTCACGCAAGGGTACTTTTATGATGGTCCACTCCCTTAAATGTTTGTAATTTGTCCTTTAAAATGATCAACTTTTAAACAAACAACCCCACCCAACGTTAATTTTCAAAAATCTTACCTCATCAAAGTCCAGGGGGAAATGTAAGTTAGATGTTTACTTTCACCAAGGGGTACTTTTAGGATGGGCCTCCTACTAGTTTTGTAGTAATTCCCTTTTAAAAATGATCAAGCTATATCAACCCCTACCCAAAAAACCCAAAAGTTATTTTCGAGTAATCTTACCTCATCCAAGTCCAGGAGACTGTGAGTTAGATGTTCACTGTCACGTAAGGATACTTCAGGATGGTCCTCTCTTACTAGTTTGTAGTAGTCCTTGAATTCACCAAACTGAAAGAAATTATACTGTATCAAATTAACTTAGTCTTACTCTGTAGTAATACTATGAACTAATTAAATGTCAACTGAGTACACACGAAAAAAATTTTTTATAAATTAAATCTTAACATGTTGTGACTGTATAATAATTTTTAATTATTTAAATCTAATATATAATAATTTATTTATGAATTATCATATCTGTTATTGATATATTTCGAAAGTACTATAAATTCAAAACATTTTGTAGCATAAATTGGTAATCTTCATGTTATCGAAAAATAACAGCTTCAAGCAGCTTTTCTGTTCTAGTGTGTGGCTGTACCTTAAATTGGTTATTAGTGAGGCTTTCAATCCTAGCACGCAGCCCACTTGCCCGCTCCCGGTATTGGTTTTGAAACCATCCACAAGGCATCGTTCTCAGGTTATCCCTTATATATGTATCTCAGCTATAGTTTTGCCTGGTAAAATAAGTAATACAGTTTCCCAATATTACTTATGTAAAACTATTACCATCAAGTAAAATATATCACATTAGATACTATCACAATCTTGATATGGAGGCTCATTTGACCCGATAACTTCTAAAGCTATGCCATTTGTAGCTTAGCTATGGACAAAACCTCTTTCGCACATATATGGTACTGTAGTAGAGGTGGAATTATGTCAATTTTAAATCATTTTTAAATGACCAATTATATTGATTTTAATAAACATAAAACCACTGCATTTAATTTAGCATTTAAAATCGTTGTATTGTAAATATACATTTCATAGGAATTACAAATCGACCAGTAAATAATAGTACGGCTTCGAAAAGCCATATACTTGTTATTCAGGAAAGGCATGAAAATATTTTAACAGTATTGTTCTTAGATTTATAAAACCTATAGGTAGTATTTTTTTCTACATTATATTAAAATATAAATGGCATGCACTAACGAGGATTTAAATAATAAAAGTGTTTTTGTTTAAGCCGGGACAAATAATTTACATTTATAAACACAAGTTATATTAATAAATGTTGACGTACAAATAATCAATAAAAATTTGTCACTTCAACTCGTTAAAAAATACATAATATATATACTAATGGGTATATAAACAATCGTCTAATAATTTAATAAAAATATATAGTTGATTAAAAATAACTAATATGTACAATATTTAATTAGTATTGTAATAAGACTATTCATATCAGTCTTAAATAAAACATTATAAATTTAATTAAAATATATTTGAAGCAATATAACTAGAAAAAATAGAAATACAATTATTTAACAAAAACCTATATTGAACGGAAAATATACTCCAACAATGAAATCATGAGTCTAGAGTTTAAGTGATTGTTTAGTATAAAATTACAAAATGTTGTTTGGTCAAATTCTTTATAACAATGAACTTGGAAGAAGGGCTCTCTTTGCACCTAAGCAATGGGATTGAAAGCAAACCATTCTATTGTGTGAACAGTTTTCAATAAATTTAAATAATGAAAGTGTCATTACCATCAGAAATCAAGTAAAATATTTATACCAGCGAACTATAACTATGTATCAAGTAATTTAAAGAGGATATCTAGAAAAATTATTAACTTAACAGATCTTAGAAGAACCATTGTGTGAAATCAGCTGCATCATACCATAAATATCCCACCTTCCAAACATTTAACAAACACATCAAACAAATTAAAGAGAATATGTATCTTATTTTAATCAATTATTTATTTCCATTAAAATACCAAGACTTGTACAAAAAACCATTTCAAGAAGTCTCACTCTACCAATTCACAGCCCAGGTTTATTTCTAAACTCAATTGTTCTTATACTAAATTATCATTCTATGTAAATACCATTAATCACCTATCGTTGAAGCACCTATTGTTGAGCACCTATAGGAGCACGACCAGACCAACAGAATAATGAATACTATTAAATACTACATGTTAATATGAACTGAAAACTAAACTGTTTTATTCCAAAAACATAACTTAATGTTAAACAGAATTAATTTAGAGAAATACATGTGAAAAATTTAAATAAACTAAATAACATCTGATCATCTGTTTTAAATCGATCTTACACACATAAAAAATACAGTGAACGAGGAGCTAAAAAATATAAATGAAAAACATCCTAGAAATACAGGTATTAATGTTTTAAAAATATATCTGAGGACTTATTCGAAAAACAGACAAAATTCGAAGGAAACTTCATGAAAATACTTGATACAAGGTTCCCCCGAAGGGACATGTACAACAATGGAGTCTAAACTGAAGAAAATAGTCTAATAAAAATAAAATGACTAGATACATAATATAATAGAGGTATAACTCGACATTTGAGAGATCATTGATAATACTGAATACGGTTATTGTTGCAGAAATGTGTTTAAGTCAATTAACTTTGTAGTTTTTCAAGTTATGTTGTGGAATTAGAAATAACAACTCTGACGAAAATTTAAAAAACGGAAGGAAACAACTCAGATAATTGAATGTATGTGTTGATAAGCCTGCAAATAATTAATTACGAGCTGATATATATATAATATATTATATATATATATTAAATTTTAATAAATTTTTTATATATATTGAATTTTTTTTAATTTTATGAAAAAATTAATTAAAACCAATTTTCCCTTCCTGACCCCCCATTTTAAAGAGTTTTTCCCTTTTCTCTCCCCTCCCCCTCCTCTCCCCTCCCTCCCTCTCCTCCCTCTCCTCCAACTCAACCCCTCTCTCTTTTCTCTTCTTTTCTCTTTCTCTCCTCTCTCCTCTCCTTTTCTCTTCTCTCTCTCCCTCTCTCTCTCCCTTCTCTCTTCAAACTCTCTCTCTCCTCTTCTCTCTCCTCTCTCTCCTCTCTCACCCTTTTCTCTCTCCCTTTTCCCCATTTTCTCCTCTCCTCCTCTCTCCCCTCTCTCCTCTCTCTCTCCCCTCTCTCCTCTCCCCCCTCTCCTTTTCTCTCTCTTCTTTTTCTCTTTTCCCCTCCCGTCTCCTCCTTTACCTTTTCCCCTCTCTCCTCTCTCTCTCTCTCTCCTCCTCTCTCCCAATTTTTTTTCTCTCTCCTCTCTCTCTCCTCCTCCTCTCTCTCCTCCCCCACCCCCCCCTCTCTCTCCTCTCATTTTCCTCTTTTTCTCTCCTCTCACCCCCTCTCTCTCTCTCCCCCTCTTTTTCCCTCTCTCTTTTCCCTTCCCCCTCTCTCTCCCCCTCCTTCTCTCACGTTTTTCCCCTCTCTCCTTTTCTCTCCCCTCTCTCCTCTCTTTTCCCCCCTTTTCCCCCTCCTCTCTCTCTCCCCCTTTTTCTCCCTCCCCAACCCTCTCGTTTTTTCCACCCCCCCTCTCCCCTCTCTCAAACTCTCTCTCTCCAAACCCCTCTCCCCTCTCTTCCCCTCTTTTTAACCTCTCTCTCCCCTCTCCCCTCTCGTCTCCTCTCCCCCTCTCCTCTCCCCTCATTTCCCCCTCTCTCTCATCTCTCTCTCCACCCCCCCTCCCCCATCTCTCCTCTCTCCCCCTCTCTCTCTCTCTCTCATTCCCCTCTTCCTCTCCCCATCTCCCCTTTTCCCCCTCTCTTTTTTCCCCCCCTCTCCTCTCTCTCTCCTCCTCTCCTCTCTCTCACACTCCTCTCTCTCTCTCATCCCCCTTTTCCCCCTTCTCCTCTCTCTTTTCCCCTCCCCCTCTTCCCCTCCCCTTTTCCCCCTTCCCCTTCTCTCACACCCTCCACTCTCTTCCCTCTTTTCCCTCCCCCTCTCTCTCCACTCCTCTCCCCCATCCTCCCTCTCCCTCTCCCTTTCTCCCTCTCTCCTCTCAATTTTTCACTCTCTCTCTCTTCCTTCCCCACTCTCTTTTTCCCCCCCTCTCCCCCCCTTTTTTCCCCCTCTTCCCTCTCTCACCCCCTTCCCCTCTCCCTCTCACCCCCCTTTTTCTCTCCTCTCTCTCTCTCCTCCTCTCTCCTCCTTTTCCCCCTCTCTCCCCCTCCCCTCTCCTCCCCTACTGCCTTTTTCCACTTTAAACCCCCCCCCTATACCTTTTTTCCCCCTTTTTTTCCTTTTCCTCCTGTAAATTTTTTTTCTTCCTTTCCCCCAAATTTCCCTTTTTCTTTCCCCTTGTTTTACCTTTCCCGGCCCTTTTTCCCCATCTCTCTCCCAATTTTTCCCTTTTGACCCCCCTCTTCTCCCCCTCCTTTTCCCCTTTCACCCCCCCAATTTTTTATTTTTTAATTTTTTTTCCCTTTTGGGTTTCCATTTTCCCCCCCTTTTCTTCCTCCCCCTTTTTCCCTTGCCCCGTTTCTTTCCCTTCCCCCCGAAACCTTAAAGAAAATTTGTTCTCTTTCTCCTATTCCCCCTTTTCCCCTTTTAATTTCTTTAAAATTTCATTTTTCCTTAAATTTTTCCCCCTTCCCTCTTTTTTTCCCCTTTATCCCTTGGCCCCCCCCCCATTTGTTTTTCCAACCGGTTTAAACCCCCCCCCCCCCCCCTTTTTTTTTTTAAACCCTTTTTTGTTTTTCTTACTTTCCCCCTTTTTTTTTTTCCCCTTTTCCCCCTTTTTCCTGGGCCCCCTTTTCTTTCCTTTTTCCCTTTTTTTTTTGAATCCGATTTTTTGTTTTTTTTTTTTTTCTTTTTTTAAAAATTTTTTCCCCAAAAAAATTTTAAAATTTTCAAGGGGAAATTTCTTTTTTTATTTTTTAAATTTTAACCCCCCCCCTTTTTTTTCCTTGACCTCTTATTTATTTTTTATTTTTTTTTTTTAAAGGGGTTTATTTAAAAATAATTTGTAAAAGTAATTTTTTTTTCCCCCCATATTTAAAAACTTTTTTAAAAAAAAAAATAAAAAAAACCTTTAAAGAGATTTTAAATTTAAAATTAAATTATATTTCTTTGAATTTTTCATATTTCACAAACCTTTATAGACTTTTGTTAGTTAATATTTATTTATTATTTAAAAGAAGGAAAATTTACAAAAACCTCGGTGGATAAATTTGAAGCCTAATTGTATTATTACAATTCGTAACGAAATAACTGTTGTATATTATTACAGTCTACTATCCGAGTGACATTTTCAACCAGTTAGGCCTAATTTGTAAGTTAGATAAGACGGCACTTGAATCGGACTGGTTACAGTCTGACGTCCGTCGATAGACGGGCTTTGACGCCTGTTGGTATTGTTATTTTTTGGACGAACTTTGACGCCTGTTGGTATTGTTATTACATGGATGGACTTTGACGCCTGTTGGTATTGTTAATACATGGACGGACTTTGACTCCTGTTGGTATTGTTATTACATGGTAGAAGTTTGACGCCTGTTGGTATTGTTATTGCAATATGGAATAAAATATTTTGTTATAATCGTATAGTATATTATGAGTTTGACATTTTGGTACCATGTCAGGACTAGGTTGAACGTAAGGCAATACTCGTCGGTCGTCAAGTACGTACACTTATCGGACAATTTCACCAGCCGTTATTCTCGGTGGACTAACTGAGGTATCATATTCACATTATTACTGCACAGAACACTACTATAATTTTTATATATGCAGTATCAAACACGATTGGCGCTTTTGTATTGGTTAGGTCTAATTGGGACTTATTTGGGGCTCGTAATGGAAGAAAATAAGAGATTATCCGTTTTTAAGAGTATTCTGAATTATTCCTAAATATTTACAATATTTAAATAGGATAAATTCTAGACCCTCACATAACCTTTGTTTTAATTGTAAAGTTGATGTTATGATGGACAAACAATTCTACTGCTACACTGTTTACTTAACGGCATTCGTGTCATTTATTTGGCATTCCGGTGGCAGCACCAACAGTTTACTTGACGGCATTCGTGTCATTTATTTGGCATTCCGGTGACAGTACCAACAGTTTACTTGACGGCAAGCGTGTCATTTATTTGGCATTCCGGTGACAGTACCAACAGTTTACTTGACGGTACTCGTGTCATTTATTTGGCATTCCTGTGACAGTACCAACAGTTTACTTGACGGCACTCGTGTCATTTATTTGGCATTCCGGTGACAGTTTATTTCACGTATACTATGTCATGATTTTCAAGGGTACAGCATTTTTCTTTTGGGACTTATTACCTGTAACTTGGATTTGCTGCACAAATCAAACAGACACAAATAGAGCATCTGAACATTGAACTGTAATTATTACTAACGTTAAACTTAATGTACAAACTAATAATATTAAACAGGTATTACATGAGTTAGCACGTTTAATAAAACAATGAATGTTTTAAATTTAAAATGCCCTCTTCCTCTAACATATGTCTGCCCTCTACCACTAATATATGCCTGCCCTCTACCTCTAACATATGTCTGCCCTCTACCTCTAACATATGTCTGCCCTCTACCTCTAACATAGGTCTGCCCTCTACCTCTAATATATGACTGCCCTCTACCTCTAACATATGTCTGCCCTCTACCTCTAATATATGTCTGCTCTCTACCTATAATATATGTGTGCCCTCTACCTCTAACATATGTCTGCCCTCTACCTCTAATATATGACTGCTCTCTACCTCTAACATATGTCTGCCCTCTACCACTAATATATGACTGCCCTCTACCTCTAACATATGTCTGCCATCTAACTCTAATATATGACTGCCCTCTACATCTAACATATGTCTGCTCTCTACCTATAATATATGTGTGCCCTCTACCTCTAACATATGTCTGCCCTCTACCTCTAATATATGACTGCTCTCTACCTCTAACATATGTCTGCCCTCTACCACTAATATATGACTGCCCTCTACCTCTAACATATGTCTGCCATCTAACTCTAATATATGACTGCCCTCTACATCTAACATATGTCTGCCCTCTACCTCTAACACATGTATGCCCTCTACCTCTAATATATGACTGCCCTCTACCTCTAACAAATGTCTGCCCTCTACCTCTAACATATGTCTGCCCTCTACCTCTAATATATGTGTGCCCTCTACCTCTAATATATGTGTGCCCTCTACCTCTAATATATGTGTGCCCTCTACCTCTAACATATGTCTGCCCTCTACCTCTAATATATGACTGCCCTCTACCTCTAACATATGTTTGTCCTCTTCCTCTAACATATGTATACCCTCTACCTCTAACATATGTCTGCCCTCTACCTCTAACATATGTCAGCCCTCTACCTCTAACATATGTTTGCCCTCTTCCTCTAACATATGTCTACCCTCTACCTATAACATATATATGCCCTCTACCTATAACATATGTCTGCTCTCTACCTCTAATATATGTCTGCCCTCTACCTCTAAAATATGTATGCCCTCCACCCTTAACATAAGTATGCCCTTTACCTCTAACATATATCTGCCTTGTGCAATTAACATATGTCTGCTCTCTACATCTAACATATGTTTGCCCTCTACCTCTAACATATGTCTGCCCTCTACCTCTAACATATGTCTGCCCTCTACCTCTAATATATGACTACCCTCTACCTCTAACATATGTTTGCCCTCTTCCTCTAACATATGTATGCCCTCTACCTCTAACATATGTCTGCCCTCTACCTCTAACATATGTCTGCCCTCTACCTCTAACATATGTCAGCCCTCTACCTCTAACATATGTTTGCCCTCTTCCTCTAACATATGTATGCCCTCTACCTCTAATATATGTCTGCCCTCTACCTCTAACATATGTCAGCCCTCTACCTGTAACATATGTTTGCCCTCTTCCTCTAACATATGTATGCCCTCTACCTCTAACATATGTCTGCCCTCTACCTCTAACATATGTCTGCCCTCTACCTCTAACATATGTCAGCCCTCTACCTCTAACATATGTTTGCCCTCTTCCTCTAACATATGTCTGCCCTCTACCTATAACATATATATGCCCTCTACCTATAACATATGTCTGCTCTCTACCTCTAATATATGCCTGCCCTCTACCTCTAAAATATGTATGCCCTCCACCCTTAACATAAGTATGCCCTTTACCTCTAACATATATCTGCCTTGTGCAATTAACATATGTCTGCTCTCTACATCTAACATATGTTTGCCCTCTACCTCTAATATATGACTGCCCTCTGCCTCTAACATATGTTTGCCCTCTTCCTCTAACATATGTATGCCCTCTACATCTAATATATGACTGCCCTCTACCTCTAACATATGTCTGCCCTCTACCTCTAATATATGACTGCCCTCTACCTCTAAAATATGCCTGCTATCTACCTATAACATATGTCTGCCCTCTACCTCTAATATATGACTGCCCTCTACCTCTAACATATGTCTGCCCTCTACCTCTAACATATGTCTGCCCTCTACCTCTAATATATGTGTGCCCTCTACCTCTAACATATGTCTGCCCTCTACCTCTAATATATGATTGCTCTCTACCTCTAACATATGTCTGCCCTCTACCACTAATATATGACTGCCCTCTACCTCTAACATATGTCTGCCCTCTAACTCTAATATATGACTGCCCTCTACATCTAACATATGTCTGCCCTCTACCTCTAACATATGTATGCCCTCTACCTCTAATATATGACTGCCCTCTACCTCTAACATATGTCTGCCCTCTACCTCTAACATATGTCTGCCCTCTACCTCTAATATATGTGTGCCCTCTACCTCTAATATATGTGTGCCCTCTACCTCTAATATATGTGTGCCCTCTACCTCTAACATATGTCTGCCCTCTACCTCTAATATATGACTGCCCTCTACCTCTAACATATGTTTGCCCTCTTCCTCTAACATATGTATACCCTCTACCTCTAACATATGTCTGCCCTCTACCTCTAACATATGTCAGCCCTCTACCTCTAACATATGTTTGCCCTCTTCCTCTAACATATGTCTGCCCTCTACCTATAACATATATATGCCCTCTACCTATAACATATGTCTGCTCTCTACCTCTAATATATGTCTGCCCTCTACCTCTAAAATATGTATGCCCTCCACCCTTAACATAAATATGCCCTTTACCTCTAACATATATCTGCCTTGTGCAATTAACATATGTCTGCTCTCTACATCTAACATATGTTTGCCCTCTACCTCTAACATATGTCTGCCCTCTACCTCTAACATATGTCTGCCTTCTACCTCTAATATATGACTACCCTCTACCTCTAACATATGTTTGCCCTCTTCCTCTAACATATGTATGCCCTCTACCTCTAACATATGTCTGCCCTCTACCTCTAACATATGTCAGCCCTCTACCTCTAACATATGTCTGCCCTCTACCTCCAACATATGTCTGCCCTTTACCTCCAACATATGTCTACCCACTACCTCTAACATATGTCTACTCTCTACCTCTTACATATGTCTGACCTCTACCTCTTACATATGTCTGACATTTACCTCTAACATATGCCTACTCTCTACCTCTAACATATGTCTGCCCTCTACCTTTATTATAAGTCTGCCCTCTAGCACTAACATATGTCTACCGTCTACCTCTAACATATGTCTACCCTCTACCTTTAACATATGTCTACCCTCTACCTCTTACATATATCTGACCTCTACCTCTTACATATGTCTGACCTTTACCTCTAACATATGTCTACTCTCTACCTCTAACATATGTCTACCCTCTACCCCTAACATATGTCTGCCTTGTGCCACTAACATATATCTGCCTCTATTTCTAACATATGTCTTCCCTCTACTTCTAACATATATCTGCCTCTACCTCTAACATCTGTCTGACCTCTATCTCTAACATATGTCTACCCTCTACCCCTAACATATGTCTACCCTCTACCTCTTAAATATGTCTGACCTCTACAACGAACATATGTCTGAACTCTACCTCTAACATATGTCTACCCTCTACCTCTAACATATGTCCGCCTTGTGCGACTAACATATATCTGCCTCTATCTCTAACATATGTCTGCCCTCTACCTCTAACATATATCTGCCTCTACCTCTAACATATGTCTGACCACTATCTCTAACATATGTCTACCCTCTACCCCTAACATATGTCTGCCTTGTGCCACTAACATATATTTGCCCTCTTCCACTAACATATGTCTGCCCTCTACCTCTAACATATATCTGCCCTCTTCCTCTAACATATGTCTACCCTCTACCTCTAACATATATCTGCCCTCTACTTCTAACATATGTCTGACCTCTACCTCGAACATATGTCTGCCCTTTACCTCTAACATATATCTGCCTCTACCTTTAACATATGTCTGACCTCTATCTCTAACATATGTCTACTCTCTACCCCTAACATATGTCTGCCTTGTGCCACTAACATATATTTGCCCTCTACCACTAACATATGTCTTCCCTCTACCTCTAACATATGTCTACCCTCTAACTCTAACATATGTCTACCCTCTACCTCTAACATATGTCTGCCCTCTACCTTTATTATATGTCTGCCCTCTACCTCTAACATATGTTTATATTTTTCTTATCTCACACAATACTTTTCTTACTTCTTTCTCTTTTTGTAACCAACCCTTATGATTCTACTGCTTATTTTAAACCCGCTATTAAATATGAATTTGTCTTTGATATGTAGTGTTTAATTGTTGTTTTGAAAATGTAAAACCTGCTCAGTTACATAATTCTTGAATATTATTAATTACCAAAATTTGTTATTTAGGTAAGTTTATAATATACATCTTGGTTACTCTCTACACCTAGCTTCTGATTTATCCTCCTGGCATTTGCCTTACATACAATACTAAAATTACAATATTTAACAGGTTGCACTTTGAAATGTTTGATTCTTAATAACATTTTACAGGTTAAGAATACAAAAAAAAAAAAAAATCACAGTAATGTCTTTTATGCAAATTTTATTTGCAATTCAAAAAAGTAACGTTCTATGAAATCGGATGACAAGCAACCGAGATTTGATTATTTTTTAATTTAATCATTTACTCATGAATGTGTATAGCCATGGTGTCGTGTCACGCAAGTAAAGCACAACAATAGCCTTCATCAGCGATCTATTCTGATAACTGTCATCCAAAACACTACAATAAAGTGATTTTTGACATTATTGTAATAAAAATGCCCCTAGCATGTAACGGGAAAATGTTGCAGGTGACTTTTTTTGTTATTAAATTAAATATTACTTTTACCCTTAAGCAGTGCCCTAAAAACTAAAGTTTTGTAAAATAATGTTTGATGCAAAGCAGGATGTAGACATAAAGCAAGTAAAATTAATAAAAGAATTAGATTATAAATTGAATCTTTAATTAAATTTATTTTCACATTACAAACGATAATTTAAATTACAAACTATAATCAAAATTTCGTCCTCTCCTATGATTACAAAGACAAAACAACTGGAAAGTGACTGGCACAGCAGCAAATTTATATTTCTTGAATGATTTCAGCACCTTCAACAATCCTACAAAATTATAATTTTCAAAAATAATTAACTCTATAATTAACCAATGTAGATTATTTACGATATTTTCCAACAGGTTAATTTTTGTGTGAGGATAAATTACTTTAATAACTTCTCCCTTGGTGTTCGTTAAAAATTTAAAAAAATGGAAAAGAACGATTTACTAGTAAAGCATTAGAGATTTCAAGAAATGTAGGATTATTAACTGGTAAAGAACTACTAGTAATGGTTAGCCACTTTATCAACACTAGACATCAAGTTGTAACAGGTCCACCAAATTGACGAATAAATTAATTAAATAAAATAAATAATAAATTGTTTTGTTGAGGAAAGGGATATATTTAATTAAAATAAATCAACGAACGTTCAAATTATATTCAGAATCTGGTGTAAATTAATGACCAACAAAAAGATAGAAAAGTGAGTAGAAGTATTTGTTCCAAACAGATATTCGAAACCATAAACAACATTCCTTTTTATTATTATCAACTCAGACATGGGCTGGCATATTCCAGGAAAATCTCGCAGTAAACACGTGCTGTCGCATAGTTGGACGAGTCTATATGGCAACCCAAAGGGGAGTCGCTGTGACCAAGCAGAGGTCGAATCAAAACAACGTTTTTAGTTAAGATAATGAACGACGAGCGCAGCACCTGCCGGGTAAGGACCTCGTAGTGCAAGCGGAAATAAACTCTTGGACCCAAAACGATTGGTTTTAACGGATAGGAGAGTAGGAGGGGGGAACTGAAGCTGAACGTTCTGAAGGCATAACTCGCCCATTTTGAAAAACAGATCCTCAAGAAAGAACATTAGAAAATGAGGCTCTCCTCGGTGGAATATATTAAACTGCGTGTGCTCAGTTTAGAGTATAAGTAAATTCTTTGGAATAATAATGTAATTTGTTTTTAAAGAAAAGTTTTTAATAAATCTAAAATTTGTGTGCATTTTTAAATAGGGAAATTAGTGAGAGATGAATACAATTGAAAATAAATGCCGAATGTTACGAGTACAACACTAGGACGATGAGATAAGTTCTAGCTATAAGTCTAAGCTTCAAACTATAATTCAGAAAGTAGATTTGTTTAGATAATTAATTCAATTTCATTTTTTGTTGTAATATGATTTGAAAAAGTAAAGTAATAAATTTAAAGAAATGTATTAATAAACAAGCTTTGTTAAACCAGTCTTAATTTATTGTATTTTACAGCTTCACCAATTTACCCATATTTAACCCTAAGACTGAATTGAATTAAAAATTTTAATTTAAAGAATATTTTCATTAAATTAATTAAGACATTTAAATTAATGTAACTCATTCTGAGGCTGATGGTTACAGATTGGCGCCCAACTACGTGGAGCTGTAAAGTACGTTTTAAATATTTTAAATATATTCAAAGGCTAAGCTGGTTAAATTTGTGAATTTGTTTTATAGAATTAATTTATTCAATTTTTGAAAATTAATTAAATTTTGAAATTGTAAACTTTTGACATATTTAAAATTGTTGAATGCTAAAAAGACAATCATGTCGAAAGTAAATAGTAACCAGAGTACTGAAAATGATTCAGATGACTCGGACACTTCTTTAAGTGTCATTAGGGAGATAAATCAAAACAATAAATTTGATAAGGATAGGCCAGGTGCAAATATGGAAAATACATTAGCAAATATTATGGAAATGCTAGCAAATATGAAGGATAACTTTGAGGCTAAACTTAATAAAATGAATAGTAGCTTTGAAACTAAACTTGATAAGATTAATACTAACATGATAAAGATGAATGAGGAAAGTAATATGAAATTTGATGAGGTTAGGAAAGATGTCAATGATAGAATAAGTCAGTTTGAATATAAACTAGACAAACAACTAAAAGAAGTAAATGTAGATGTTGATAAAGATAATGAAGTAAAGGAGAATAATGTTGTAAATGAAGTAAACAATGATGATAGGGAACAAACTATCAAAATAAATAATGCTGAGGACAGACTACTGTCATATAAAATAGATTTGCTGATAGACATGAACAATAACATTAATAACAAACTTGATAAGATTAATGTTAGGTTAGGTAGAACAAATACTAAAATGAAAAAAATGAATGATAATAAAATAAAGCTAAATGATGAAACCAATATGAGAGTAGATTTGCTGTTAAACATGACCAATAACATTAATACTAAACTTGATGAAATTAATGTTAGGCTAGGCAGAACAAGTGTTGAGATGAAAGAAGTGAATGATGATGTGATAAAGTTAAATAATGAAAATAATATGAAAGCTAATGAGCTCATAAAAGATATTAATGATAGGACAAGTCAGATTAAAGACAACTTTGTCAATAAAACAGAAATAGTAAAAGTAGACTTTAATAAAGAAAGTGAGCTAAAGGAAAGTAATGGTAATGAAGTAAATAATCAAGATAGGGAACAAACTATCAAAATAAATGATGTTGAGAATAGACTAAATGAAGTAAATAAAACCTTGCTAGATAAATACATAAAAGCAAATGTAACACCAACTGAGGTAGGCCATGATTTAAATAATCAAATGAGTAGGCCTAGAGTAAATGATAGGGTAAAAAAGCAAATAGGACATCTACACACTAGGTTAGATGACAAAATAGAAATAATAGAGAAAGCTTTAGCACTCTATAACACTAACTTTGAAGGTGAAATAGATGACTTTAAGTGTCATGAAAATGAAAAACTAAAAACAATCAGAAATAGGCTAGATGAATTGAATGACTTCTTTGAGTTTGAAATGAATTTTATAAGCAAATACTGGGGAATAAATAAACAAAGTGAATTTGAAAGTGAATTGATGGGGGGTGAAAACTATGACTTGGACATGGATGACTTTGTCAATTATGTGATGAGGTACTATAATGTCTCATGCTTTTCAAACTACAAATATAAAAAAAAAAAAAAATTAAACTAGTGCTCTCGGACAATTCCATTGATATAGAAAACTAAAGTGAAAAAATTAACTGTTTAAAAGAAAATATCTAAAGATATCATAATAATAAATAAATGTAGTTGAAACAAGATAACATTAACAATAATATGAGATGTGTATAGAAGACAAATAAACTGTAAGAGTAACGGTTTAAAGAAAAATATTTAAAGATGTCATATAATAATAAACGGATGGTAGTTAAAGAATTGTAATATTGACAATAATATGAGATTTGTGATTGAGCAAGAGATTTAAATGTAACATTGAAATAATAAGACATGTATGTTAAATCAAGATGATGTAAGGAGAATAATGGTAATACTTTGTTATTACTGAATGTAACACTGATAGTAATATGCAATAAATACATTATTAATAATAATATGATATATATGTGAGACTAAAATGATGAAAGGAGATTTTTTACAATACTGTGTTATTGTAACTTGTTTATACTTATATTGATATGACTCAATGAATATGACACTAATGATAATAGAATATTGGTGTGAGACCCAGATGATTTAAAAGGAAATTTTTACGATACTTGGTTATTATAACTTGTTTATGTCCATATTTTGAATATGACATTGGTAGTAATGTGACATGCATATGAGACCAAGATGAATGAAGGAGATTTGTAAAAATATTTTATTATAATAACTTGCTTATGTTTATATTGAATATAATCAGATAAATATGACTCTAATATTGAATATGATGATTGAGTTGAACCAGGGTGATGTAAAGGAGATATTTAATGATACATGATTATTACAATTTGTGTATGATGATTTTGATGTAACTCAATAATTTACATTGTATGTACTTTGATAAACTTATGTGATTTTTAATAATTTTAAGAATTTTATGAAGGGAAAATAGCCAGTGATCAATAGTAGTATGATTCGACCCTAATTACACCTAGCCACTTTCAAAATTCCAAATTAATTAACGCCAAGTACGCTATTTATCACAAAATGGCACAGTTTTTCAGTTTAAGGTGTCAGTCAGCCTTGGCAATTGAGCCTAAAGACAAAAGCTTACAGTGACCTGCAGCATGGCTAGCATCATTACTAGAGTCATGTTGCAGACACCAATAGATTATTAATTTAGAACATAACACTAAACAAGGAGAATGAGATATTGTAAATATGTAATTGCTATTGTTGATAGTAATTTTTGTAATTAATTGTCGTTGATGCAAGAAATAGTGATAGAAATCACAAATTGATGAGTAGAATATAATTGAAAATATGATTCATTAGTTTAATATCGGTAATAAATAGCCATTAATGATAAATGGAAGCCTTGTAAACATAATAATGATGATTAACTTTACATATGTCAACTTGAAATATGCCAAAGCAGCATTAGTAAATGTATAAATAAATTAAAACTCTGTAGACAAATATTAGGTATGTATACACAAGTGAAGATAGGAAGGTTTAATGATGATTAATCATGAATATACTTAAATTTTTTGTAAACAATTTTTCACTTCATTTAATTACATATGGAACTAAAACCATTATTATAACTAGCAGCCTATAATTAAAATATATTATATGTATCATTTAATAGAAAAGGTAATCAAAGTGATTATGTTCAGATAAAAGGATCTTGCACTGAAACAAACCTTCAGTGAAACCAGTTGATACCGTGTGGACACTAGGAACAATGGGAAACGACCATAAAGTAAGATGAGCTTGCATTAAAGCAAAAGAAAGTGACACCAAGGGACAATCAACAACACAAATTATAGTGTGAACACTCAAGGAGGTGACAACAAAAGCGACAATAAGGTAACAGATAAATAAACTGTTTCATTAATATGAACTACTACAAGAGTGAACTCGGAGTTAATTATTTTATGCCCTGTCATAAAAAAGTGATTGTGTGACAGACTGGGTGATGTATAGCAGTGATTACTTGACTATTTGGACTTAGTTGATAGGACATTGGATGTGTGATCAGGAATAAAGAAGTTTTTGACTTTTAATCAGTCTTGAATTGATGGCTGCCAGCAATACATGTTTTCATGTAAAACAATTTTTGGTTGAATGGTTTTGTATTTCACTATTGATGAGTGGACAACTTGTATACACATGCTGTCAAGTTGTGGTCATAAATGACAAAATAATTTGAATAACTTTAACATTGAAAAGCTTTGATGTAAATACAATAAAGCATGTTTTATTTTACAATCACTTTTCAGAGTAATGACAGTACTAATTGAAGATGTTAAATGATGTTTTTAATCCTGTGAATCTTTTTTAAACTACATTTAAATGAGATTTTATGTGTATATATTTTAAAAATGTTGTTATGATTAGTAAGTAAATAGTACCCCA
Organism: Stictocephala bisonia; assembly: GCA_035578905.1. NCBI lineage: Eukaryota > Metazoa > Arthropoda > Insecta > Hemiptera > Membracidae > Stictocephala > Stictocephala bisonia. The sequence continues at coordinate 447,327 of JAQJVL010000546.1, read as the reverse complement.
TAGGTGATAGGACAAGAATATGAGTAACTTATAACGATTCAACCATTGATGATGTAAAGTTGCAATGGCACTTGACTACAATTCTTTTATATTCTTCACCAATATGTAACATTTGATTAATAATTTGAAAAGTAGTTTAACTTTCTTGAATTTATTGAAATATTTTTATAACTGACTCCAAGATAATTAATAATAATGATAACTTGCATTAATGACAAAGAATTATTTAAAATGTTTACTGCTAATTAACAATGTATAAATTAAATTATTTTTTTTTAATCAGAGATTAATAAGGTAAATGATTTACATGATGTTTAGTGATTTATTGATTTTTTAGCATTTAAGAGGGAATTATGATTTGTTGATTACATAATTGATTTTTTGATTGATGATTTACATGACTGTTTAGTACATAATAAAAGATCATGATTCGTTGTTGACATAGTTTGTCAAACGTAATTTGGTATTGCATTGTATACTAATTGATAGACTCAAACCATTCTAGATATAGTTAATATTGTAAAGCTAAAACTTATCTGAATAACAACCGACAATTTGGCGAAACTTGTTGAGATTTAGATAGTTTGACTCGCGCTAACCGCACATCGCAAAAAATCGGAGGGTACTGTAACAGGTCCACCAAATTGACGAATAAATTAATTAAATAAAATAAATAATAAATTGTTTTGTTGAGGAAAGGGATATATTTAATTAAAATAAATCAACGAACGTTCAAATTATATTCAGAATCTGGTGTAAATTAATGACCAACAAAGATAGAAAAGCGAGTAGAAGTATTTGTCCCAAACAGATATTCGAAACCATAAACAACATTCCTTTTCATTATTATCAACTCAGACATGGGCTGATTCCAGGAAAAATCTCGCAGTAAACACGTGCTGTCGCATAGTTGGACGAGTCTATGTGGTAACCCAAAGGGGAGTCGCTGTGACCAAGCAGAGGTCGAATCAAAACAACGTTTTTAGTTAAGATAATGAACGACGAGCGCAGCACCTGCCGGGTAAGGACCTCGTGGTGCAAGTGGAAATAAACTCTTGGACCCAAAACGATTGGTTTTAACGGATAGGAGAGTAGGAGGGGGGAACTGAAGCTGAACTTTCTGAAGGCATAACTCGCCCATTTTGAAAAATAGATCCTCAAGAAAGAACATCAGAAAATGAGGCTCTCCTCGGTGCAATATATTAAACCGCGTGTGCTCAGTTTAGAGTATAAGTAAATTCTTTGGAATAATAATGTAATTTGTTTTTAAAGAGAAGTTTTAATAAATCTAAAATTTGTGTGCATTTTTAAATAGGGAAATTAGTGAGAGATGAATACAATTATTGAAAATAAATGCCGAATGTTACCAGTACAACACTAGGACGATGAGATAGGTTCTAGCTATAATTCAGAAAGTAGATTTGTTTAGATAATTAATTCAATTTCATTTTTTGTTGTAATATGATTTGAAAAAGTAAAGTAATAAATTTAAAGAAATGTATTAATAAACAAGCTTTGTTAAACCAGTCTTAATTTATTGTATTTTACAGCTTCACCAATTTACCCACATTTAACCATGAGACTGAATTGAATTAAAAATTTTAATTTAAAGAATATTTTCATTAAATTAATTAAGAAATTTAAATTAATTTAACTCATTCTGAGGCTGATGGTTACAAAGTCACTAATCGAGAATAGCAAAAAGTATTATTTTCAAAGAAAGGTGTGATAGTACATTTGCTACTTTTGAAGTTACGATAGAAACTGCATAATTCATTTTAAAATCAAGAGAAGACTGAGTATATAATATTTAATTAATGAAAGTACTGTAATATATATAGACATAAAATAATCTGAAACACATTTTTCTTAACTCAAATGCAGAAAAACTGCTGTTATTGAAACACGTGTTAGCACAAATAATTGTGATTCGTGCCTATAAAAATACATTTTCCCCTAAAGCACAGGAAAAACGTAGCTAAAACCGTAGTTAAAGTACATTAAATATGTATATTACGTCATTATTTTAACGAACATTCTAAATATACATTTACCAAAAATATTTCAGAAAATATTTTTACTAACAAATCTAGTAATCTTTTTTCTAGGCAGCTCATAAAAAAGACCTGAATAGTTTATTATCTGTTATGTGTACAAGAAGATCTTATGTTCCTTAGTCAACTTCAACTGTACTTAATATAAAATGACTGATATTGAAAAAATCATTATTTAGACACAAAGGATAATTTAATTTCCTTGTGTAGGAATCTACTTTAACCTGTATACTGATTGACAGCATTTTATCACATGGATTTTGTTATAAGTGAACACACACATACGTATTACCATTAAACCCTATTGTTATTAATATACTCTTATAAGATTTATTAAAGATTCTAGGCAGTATTCCAAGGTATCAAAAACGTATATATACTGGCCAAGTTGTTATTCCGAGGCCTGTAGATGGCAGTAGAAAAGAAGACTACCATCGAGATAAAAACACTAGTAGATAAGACACATTTATACTATTTAGTTTTTAAAAACATCAACAGTTTAAAAACTAAAGCCCCTCCTCTCCAGGTGGACCGACAGCAAATAGAGGCAGCCGTGCAACCGGACAAGTAAACAGCATTCCTTTGTAAGTATTAAGTTTACAACCGGACAAGTAAACAGCATTCCTTTGTAAGTATTAAGTTTACAACCGGACAAGTAAACAGCATTCCTTTGTAAGTATTAAGTTTACAACCGCACAAGTAAACAGCATTCCTTTGTAAGTATTAAGTTTACAACCGGACAAGTAAACAGCATTCCTTTGTAAGTATTAAGTTTACAACCGGACAAGTAAACAGCATTCCTTTGTAAGTATTAAGTTTACAACCGGACAAGTAAACAGCATTCCTTTGTAAGTATTAAGTTTACAACCGGACAAGTAAACAGCATTCCTTTGTAAGTATTAAGTTTACAACCGGACAAGTAAACAGCATTCCTTTGTAAGTATTAAGTTTACAACCGGACAAGTAAACAGCATTCCTTTGTAAGTATTAAGTTTACAACCGGACAAGTAAACAGCATTCCTTTGTAAGTATTAAGTTTACAACCGGACAAGTAAACAGCATTCCTTTGTAAGTATTAAGTTTACAACCGGACAAGTAAACAGCATTCCTTTGTAAGTATTAAGTTTACAACCGGACAAGTAAACAGCATTCCTTTGTAAGTATTAAGTTTACACATATTTTTTAGGATATAAAATACTTTAAGTTATTTAAATATATGAGATTACAGTCAGTAGTTACGTCCAGTCAATATTACAGTACGGCATTCTTGCTTTGGCCAGAGCGCCGTGTGCAGTTATTGGGCCACTATCTGTCACTCAGTGGATCATACAGTTTTGAAAAAACATCAAAGATTTCCTTCAATATTACTTTTTATAGAATTTCCAGTACTCAGTATTAGACAAGTTTACGTAAAAATCTTGCTATTACGTTAAAAACAATAAGGCAAGTTCCTCCCAGAGAATCCACTTGCACCTTCAACTAGACACCGAGTTAATTATGGATACACTGTTCCAAGGCTTAAACATGGGCTACAACTTCAAAACTCTTATTTTATTTCCCACATTCTCTACGGAAATTTGCCTGCTAAGATAACTGACGCTAAAAGGGTCAGTATTGCCACTTAAACACGAACACTCATAAATTGACTACATAGTATTGATTGGGAGGCCACATAAAGCCTATTACAGTCACCTCACGTGTAGGTTAAGTTCTACATTAATAATGGATTACAATATTACTGTACCTTCACAACATTGATATTCTCAAAACTAACTAATTCAACATCATTTAGACATTTTTAGTTACCGTAATTACTGACTTCGAATGTTTTGGTCCATTAAAAATTGTATTATAATTTTTGTTACTTGTTATTCCTGTAGTAATACCTAATTAGTTCCTTTTAATATTTTCTATATTTTAGCAATGTATTTTAAACATATACTATTCATATTAATTAATTTTAATTAGTTTTATTATGATATACATGGTTTGTTATTGTTTTAGGTTACCTTGTAGTCGTACAGTTCTTTTGATGCTGTGAGTTTAACTCTTCCCACCGATTGGATCTTAGACTTTGGGGGGATTATTATTTCATTTTTTTTTTTTTTTTTTTTTTTTTTTTTTTTTGTATTTGAAAGCTTTTTTTTTGTGAAACAAAGATAATTTTTATTTAATTTATTTTGATTTCAAGCAAAATAAACTTGTCCATATTCTTTTTGAGATGCACGTAAGCAACTATAAAATTAATTATTTCGGTTTAAATGTTTCAGTAATTTTTTGCATTTTGGGGTTTGGATTAAATACTAATTGAAATTTATAGAAATAAAAAAAACGAAAATTCGTTTTATAAGATATTTGTTGGTCTCCTCTTTGATCTAAATACCATTATATATTTTCTAAGTTACTCTATGCAATTTTACTACTATTATGAGACTAATGTCTTAGATCTCTCGTATATCCTTTTAATTTTTAAAATCTTGCTAAAAAGCTATTGGCAACCACTAACACTTTACACATTAGACTGAATCGTGTACTGATTTCATAAATTCAAAAACTTCGGCATTACTCTCAAATTCAAATAAATTTATGGCTTTTTGTATGAAACGAATTTCATTATATATACTAATTGATATATTTATCCATAAACTGAGAATTAGTTTAATATATTCACAAATTCAAGTGATGTGTATTCAATTAAAGTTCAAGTAAAATAAATTTTGTTTATTATTATTAGTACTATCTTTTTTTTCTATAGCAACTAATAGAGGGAGATTTAGTTCCTTGAAATGTATCACTTTGCCTGTCCGCGTGGCAGTTGAGGTGAAGGGGGGCACCTTTATAGGGAGGGGGAGTGTAAAAATAACGTTCAACATAGGTCAATTAACTCATTTTATGAAGAACAGGTTATGAACAATCTTTGAATATAGCTAACTCGTGCTGGGTTATAGAGGATTCAACATTGACAATTTCACAAAAAAATTCATATTTTAAATAAGGTTTTTTTTTCTTTTATTAGCGTAAAATGTCTTTCAATTATGTTATAATGTATAATTCTTAATATAAAGCTGCATAATTTTAACCTTTAGATATCTTTACACATGATTTATGTACCTATAATATCAAATTATCAACTTTTGGTAGCCATATCTAGGTATAAAAGTTTTTTTTTTTTAATATTTCCCTTGTCAAACTTTACTACTCAAGTAAAGATTTGTGAAAAAAACATTATTTAAAATATATTTTGATTGAACACCCTCATTATACGTGATTCTCTCATTCTAGTCTACTAAACAGTTGATACGAATAAATAAATAAATATATATATATATATATATATATATATATATATATATATGTATGGATATATATAACATTTTATATATTTTAAAACTATTAATTTATCAACTACTGTTTGTATGACATTTTAAAGTATCTAGAGAACTGATAGACGTAGTTATTATTACAGAATACATACTTACAGTAAATGTAAACAATAATTACTTACATGCTAACTACACAAGCTAATAAGTCATAAACCTGATATCAGTAAGAGTAGTCCAATAGGAATAAAAGTCCCGTAGGTTTCCAGTGCTACTTATAGTCAGTTAGTGACGCAATATCCATGACACAGAGTGACATGTATTGACGAAGCAACAACATTCAGCTGTGTAAATGACGGCCTTTAAACACTTGAAACTGCGCGTATTCTTTCAAAGTTCAAAAATGTTTGTAACTGCTGAATATGTAGTTTGAAAATAAATAAAAATATGTCGAAATATCTCAAGTTATATTAAGTAGCTGATTTTTCGGGCTGAAAGTAACATAGTTTATTTATCAGCACATAATGGGTTAATAGAGATGTGACTCACGATTCATACTAATATCATAAAACTTTATCCATAATGGATCAGATGACTTGCTTGTAAATTTTATAGCTGTAGTTTATTAATAAGTTTGAAAAATCAGTTAAAAAAATAAATAAAATATTTAAAAACATGGGCAAGGAAGGATGGATATTTTCTAATTGCTTTTTTACTGTGTTAATTACTTGTATTGGAGTTAATTAAATTCCAACCTACGACTTCGCTCTATTAAGACTGTTGATAAAAATAGCTAAAGCTCATAGAACCCATTGCGTGCATATAATAGATGCCCCCACTCAACTACCCTGAGGGAACCATACATTCCTAGCATATATATAATCAATATTAAACATTTTAATACCTAGGTGGGTCACTTTATTGATTATATTATACAGTATTGCAAAACTAATGTGAGTTTAAAATAAAAGGCTTCAACAGTGTGTATGGTATTACGATTGCAATTTATTATTCAGTTTTATAAGATGATATAAAGTCACAATCATTTCTATTTGCCTTTTGCTATTATTAATCTATTAGCTCGTTCTATTTAATACATTATATATGTATATATATATGTGTGTGTGTGTGTGTGTGTGTGTGTGTGTGTGTGTGTGTGTGTGTGTGTGTGTGTGTGTGTGTGTGTGTGTGTGTGTGTGTGTGTGTGTGTGTGTGTGTGTGTGTGTGTGTGTGTGTGTGTGTGTGTGTGTGTGTGTGTGTGTGTGTGTGTGTGTGTGTGTGTGTGTGTGTGTGTGTGTGTGTGTGTGTGTGTGTGTGTGTGTGTGTGTGTGTGTGTGTGTGTGTGTGTGTGTGTGTGTGTGTGTGTGTGTGTGTGTGTGTGTGTGTGTGTGTGTGTGTGTGTGTGTGTGTGTGTGTGTGTGTGTTATAAAATTAATAGTAAAGGCTTTGTTACCTTTTAGTGTTCTGAATGCTATACCCTGCGTTTTTGAACCGTTAAGCTGTAATGCGTTTGCTCTAAACCACTCATCCAAGTTCTGCATAGAATTTTTGGTGATGGCGTTTAGCTGATCTAAATTTTCTACCGTAAGATTTGCAGTCGTATCGTCAGCATATAAATTTTTTTTACATTGAATATTACAAATTACATCATTTATATAGAACAAAAATAATAGTGGTCCCATTATGGACCCTTGAGAAACACCACTTTATCTAATCAGAGATAATTGTTATATTAGCTTTTAAAACAATTGCCCTCTGATATTTGTCCAATAAATATGATTTCATCCAGGATAAAGCTGCGTCTGAGAATTTATGAAGTTTAAATTTATTTAAAAGAATTTTGTCTTTTACAGAGTCGGATGACTACGAGGGATCGTAAAACACTGTAGCAGTGTGCTGCGATCCATCCAAAGCACGGGTAACGTGATGTATGAGGTCCATCAACGCAGAGACAGTATTCAATCTAGCTTTGAAACCATATTGCTCAATAGCTAAAACTTGGTTACTCCTAAGAAATTTTCAGTTTGACTACATGGTATTTTTTTCGATACCTTTGACGAAGCTGATAAAAAAGATATTGCCCGGTTATTATCTGGATCCACTTTAGATCCTTTTTAAAATAATGTTTTTACCTCAGCCTATTTAAGTTGACTCGTGAACACACTTTCAACAAAGCACTGATTAATAGCACAACAGAGGGGAATAGCAATAATATTTGCAACGCTTTTAAATAAGTTCTTGTTTTTTTCTACTCGGTATTTTTATTCCACGAGTAACCCATTTCTTGGAATAATTTGTATGGCAGTTTTAAAACTTAAGTAAAAATCACTTTTCAAATAGATTCTTAAGATTAAGGTTAAAATTATTGAACTTTTATTGAACACTGTTGAGACGGGATGGGTTCAAATTTATCTGTCTTATTTCTGTAGTGAATTTAGTTATATACTTATCAGATAATATTCTTTTTTAATTTATATTTTTTATCATTAAGTTTATTACTTTATAACCTACTATATAAGAAATGAATAAACCTCTGTGATTTATTCAATTATTCTAGATTTTTCCCAGCATTATGCTTTTAGCTATTTTTAAAGATTGCACCCTGACTATCAGTCTGCTGTACTATCCTTTTGCAATAAAGCTCGATTATCGTTTCATTGTAACATTACTCCTGTAATACACGTAGGCCTATCCTCATAGCAGTACGATATACATGAAGAGACGAATTTTGGACACCCACGTTTCCTACTAGCCTGCTGAGTGACATAAACACCTTCACTGCTGTGTCACAAAACATCTGTGTGTGCTTTCAGTATTGTAAATGATAGTCGAGCAAAACACCCAGATATTTAATCACAGCTTTTGTTTGGACTTTGACAGAACTTACTCTCTGTCAGTCTAAGTAATTTGAGCACGGTGATCACAGTGAAGTCCTTGGCTCCTTATAAAAGAAATATCAAAAGAATAGTATTAACAAACTCCATTTACCCACTATTGCCCATATCCTGAGCTTTAATATAGTTTTACTTGTCTATGTACATTTTATGACTTTCTTATTACTACAACGATTCAGTGTGCATGTAAATATTTGAAAAGCATTATTAATTCTTATTATCAATTAATTTTAATTAAGATACCGTTTCAAACCCAGACGTGAATAACAGTAATGTAAATGAGAAAATGCACAAAGAACGTTGTAGTTTCAACAGTTGGTTGGACTTGCACCTTTGTCAATGTTACTTGAATTATCCGAAAACGTAAAATACCAAGTGTGGCCATATTTAAGTATTTTAAAGGTATAAAGTACTACATGTAATATGTGCGTATGAAAATATCAAGACATAGCCTTATTATGACGTTTTAACATCATTAGTTACAATATCTGAGTTTGTTGTCATCCCATAAACTCCAAATCTAATTTTATCTACTAGACTATCCTCTTGATAATGCATATAAATAAAATAAAATATAATACATATACTGTACAGGGTGTTCATTTGAAAACCTCCGATATTTGTTGCTTCAAAACCGAACAACTTAGAAAAGTTCTGTTTCCCGGATCTTTATTGCTCATTTGGGGAACTAAAAGCAAGATATTTTCGAATGAGGGATGTTACCCCTAACCCCCCACTGATCCCAACTAAACATTTTCTAATTTCAATCCATACTTTGTAATACTTCTAATGAAAGACCGTTAAAAATTTAGCCTTTTGGTGAAACAATTTTTGTAATCGCGTCAACCGTTGAGGTGCTGTGTACAAAAGACAAATTTGTATGTGTTTAAAAAGGCATGTTAAGCCTTAGAGATAAATTTTTAAACGTTAAAGCTTTGCTAAAGTAATAAAACATGCCTAATTAGATAATATTGATGAAGTTCAAATCAACTTAGTTATAACAATTATAAAAACCCTACGTATTTTTTTAAGAAATTTGTTTCTTAATTTAGCTCAAACTTTTCAAGAGGACGATATGGTGTGTGACAACTCTTTGGAAAACCCTATAAATACTGAGTAATTTGGTATCAAAAGTTTTGAAATTGGTGCACAGCTTATAAAGTTATGGTTAATTTAGTACTTTTTATAGCATTCTTTTTTTATATCTTTCATGTTACAATAACTTTTCAAATTGGTTCCCAATATTATTCATATAGTAGTACAATATATTTTTGAACTATTGTCTAATGTTTTAGAAGGTTTCCCTTGTTATGCTTCTACACTCCAATACGATTCTTTCTTTTAAGTCCTCAATATCAACTGGAAGTGTTTTGATAACGATAGATTACAGATGGCCCCACAAGAAGAAGTCTCATGAATCAGGTGATCTTGCAGGCTATTCAATTGTTCCTCTTCTACCAATCCAATGGCAATTTAACCATTGTCGCGCATAAAGATCATAATGAGGTGGGGTTCCATATTGCTGGAAATGAAGAATGTTTCCATCTAAATTTAACTCATTTTCCTGATTTTAAATGGTTTTTATAACAAGAAGTTATATTGCATATTAAAACAAATCTAGATATGAATCTCCATTCAGTGTTCCGTCAATAGACAAGGGTCCTACAATAAATGTTTGTCACCCAATTCCCTGGCCAAACATTTATCTTTACTGGCTATTGCGTTAAGCCTTCTACAAGGAAGAGAGGGTTTTTCAAACAATAACGGCAATTATGTTTGTTCACAAAACCATTTAGTTGGAATGTACATTCATCACTGAAACAAATAATTTTAAAAATATGAACATTACTATTGACTCATTTCTTTATATAATTGTATCCTTCTATCAAAGTCATATTCGTTAAGTTTGTGACAAATTTCCATTTTATAAGGGAAAATATATTAACTGTCATGGCTTTGTTGATGGAACTAGCAGATAAGTCAGTTTCAGCAGCTACGTGACGTATCGAATTACTAGGATTTTCTAAAAACTTGCTAACAACTTTAACTTGAGCCAATTCTTCTAAAACCCTATTTCCATATCTATTGTTGTTATTACTTAGCAAAATTTGCAAAGTTATTTGAAATATTCTTATGTAGGTTTTGAAAACAAAGTGTAAAGAAACCTTTAATCAGGAATTAAAAAGTTACTAATTCAACCATAACTTTATAATCTGTGCACCGATTTCTAAAACTGTATACCAAATTAGTCAGCATTTATAGGGCTTTCAAAAAAGTGGTCACAAACCATATGAAAGCGTTTAGTAAAATTAAGAAATACAAACCGTAAAAATATAGGTAAGGTTTTTATATTTTGTATGACTAAATTAGTTTGAACTTTACCAAATTGAATATTATTTAATAAGGCAGGTTTTATTACTTTGACAAAGCCTTAAAGTTAAAATTTATATTTAAGGTGTGTTCGGACTTTCAGACAATTTCATAAAACAATATATACAACAAATCTACAAACAATTTTCCTCAACTAAAGATCATACAGAAAATTCTTACAATACAAACATTATATCTTTTATAAGACTAATCAGAAATGGAGGTTGAAGAAATAGGGTTAACTGTTCGGGTCTTAATGTTTAGATTTATAGATTTCCATATGATAGACAAGCAGAAAATGAAATGTTTAGCGAGTAAAATACAGAACCACTCAAGAATATTACGTTTCTTTCGTCATTTTAATGTAAATTAGATCGTACTCTATTTAAAATAAAATGGCAGTTGATGTAATTTTAATATATTCTAGTATAATTCCCTAACTGCTATTTAAAATATGCAACGTTTATCGTTTTAGAAAAAGTATACTTTATAGTTTTTCTCCGGCTAGTATTCACAAATACATACATTTTGGTTAAAATATTAACTACGGGGATTACTCTAAACGTAATCTAAACTCGACTCATCTAAACTCGATGAGTACAAACATTAAAAAACTAAACTAAACTCGATCCATCACATAAGAAATTTCTATGTTTGTTCGAATTATCCTATCTACTTATGTGCAAATTATGAATATATCCCACTAAAATAATATAAATAGTATAAAATATTAAACTTATAAAACTCGATTTCACTTAATTTTAAGATATAACAGATATTCAAGAATCCTTAGTTTTAAATGGTTTACTCATCATTAGAAACTAAAGTGATTATTAAGTACTAATTAATTTATTACGATATTTATAAAACTGTTTTACGCATTATAATTTCTTCAAACTGTATAAAGAATTAATTACTACTGTATATAAATGTTCATCTTAGAACATATGATAAGTCATAGCCATAATTGGAATAATGCATGTAAGTACAGAACTCAATAAAATAAAGCCTTCAGATGTGGATGAATTTGAACTTCCAGACTACAGCAAAATGACCGCCTTAGGTCTAAGAGTGATGTTGTATGAACCATTCTGGAAGTTGACACTGTAACAATTTATAGTGATATAAACATTTAATGTCATCTTACTTGAGAATCACAAAGTATTTAAAATAATTATGAAAAAATATCATTCACAATATACTTAAAGCCAAATGTTTAAGAAGTATTGTATCAATCTAGATAATGGATTATTTATATAAACGAGCGATAAAGTTATAATGAGAAGTATATATATTCTTCTCATTATAACTTTATCGCTCGTTTATATAAATAATCCAGTATCTAGATTGATACAATACTTCTTAAACATTTGGCTTTAAGTATATTGTGAATGATATTTTTTCATAATTATTTTAAATACTTTGTGATTCTCAAGTAAGATGACATTAAATGTTTATATCACTATAAATTGTTACAGTGTCAACTTCCAGCCATGATAAGTTTAACTTATCATGGCTGAGACCACTGCTAAGAGTGGTTATAGCAGCATTAGATCTACGTCGCTATGATGTTACTAAAAAAGGTTAATAGAACACATTAGTATTGGGGTTGAATAACCTGATATTATAGTTGAAGGATTAAAGATGCTAAAAGTGTAAAAGAATTAAACATTAAAATAAATAAATTGTTCATTTATAAATCACACTCATTCAGGGCGTCAGAAGAAAGATTTTTTTTCTTTTTTAGCAAAAAATATGCTATGTCTGAGTGAATCAGAACATTTCTGGCTTATTTAAAATACTTTAAATTAATAATAATTCAATTTAAATTAATAATCAAATATGTCATATTAAAATAATTTAATAAACAATTATTATCAATCAGTATGAAAATGAGTATTGATATCTTCAGCCATTTGCAATAGTGGCCGTTTAAATTTTGGGACACGAAATATCTTGTACATAAAAATAGTACAATTATATATATATATATATATATATATATATATATATATATATATATATATATATATATAATGTTTGTACTATTTTTGTACTATATTTGTACTATTTGTACTATATTTTGTACAATTATATATATATATATATATATATATATATATATATATATAATGTTTGTACTATTTTTATGTACAAGATATTTCGTGTCCCAAAATTTAAACGGCCACTATTGCAAATGGCTGAAGATATCAATACTAATTTTCATACTGATTGATAATAATCGTTTATTAAATTATTTTAATATGACTTATTTGATTATTAATTTAATTTGAATTATTATTAACTTAAAGTATTTTAAATAAGCCAGAAATGTTCTGATTCACTCAGACATAGCATATTTTTTGCTAAAAAAGAAAAAAACAGTCTTTCTTCTGACGCCCTGAATGAGTGTGATTTATAATTGAACAATTTATTTATTTTAATGTTTAATTCTTCTACACTTTTAGCATCTTTAATCCTTCAACTATAATATCAGGTTATTCAACCCCAATACTAATGTGTTCTATTAACCTTTTTTAGTAACATCATAGCGACGTAGATCTAATGCTGCTATAACCACTCTTAGCAGTGGTCTCAGCCATGATAAGTTAAACTTAAAATAAACGTACACATACCTTTGGCTCTTATGTACGTCTTACGTCAGGAGGTGTAATGCTGCTCAACTCTGAGGCCAAAGGTAAAAGAGATGTCATATTATTATTACATAATGAAGCCGCAAATACATATTGCCAACCTAATCTAACTTAACGTAATTAACCAACCTAACCCAACCTAATCTAATCTAACCCAACCTAACCCAACCCAACCTAACCTAACCCAACCCAACCTAACCTAACCTAACCCAACCTAACCTAACCTAACCCAACCTAACCCAACCCAACCTAACCTAACCCAACCCAACCTAACCTAACCTAACCCAACCTAACCTAACCTAACCCAACCTAACCTAACCTAACCCAACCTAACCTAACCCAACCTAACTTAACCCAACCTAACCCAATCTAACCTAACCCAACCTAACCTAATTTTACTACCTAACATAATCTAATATATTTTATTCAATATTATAGTTTTTCTTCTTATAAAAATAAAAAAATAAATAGATGCCATATTCATGTTTAGAAGGGAAACCTACCAAGTATTAATGTTGCATACCTAACTTATTGTGTAAAGTTGTTTTTTCTTTCTTAATTTTGTTGTATAAAAATTGCTATTTCTGTACAAAACATTTATTGATTCATGTTCTTGGCCAATTTAGTTGGAGTTTTACATCGCTTATTAGATAATTAAGCATTAGGAACCAAGAAAGCACAGCACTGTGTGGAAAATAGTATTAATGCGTATACTTGGCTCGTAGATAACCATACAGGGTTCCTAAAAGTATCCAGTACATTTTAAAATGTTGCTTTTGTTACTTCTATAATCGGATCCACTTCTTTTTCAAAAAATATTAAATTAAAGCCAATCTGAAATAAAATACACACATCGGCTGTAATTGTGAAGCCAAATGTAAAAAGTACAGACATGTACTTAAATCTATCCAACTTGCTAAAGAATAGCAGAAAATTAAGATGGTAGGAGATTCACATGGGCCTAGATAAGAATTAAATGTACAACTTTGCTTTAAACGCAGTTTTCCGCAAGTTTAGGTATTCATAATTTTATAGTGTATACATTTGAATAAAATCTTTTGTACATCTATTAAATATATTGTAGAGCTTTGAAATTTTTATTGCGAATTTTTAATACTATAATAAACAATTCTGGTAATATTATATACTTTGATATTGAAAATAAAAAAAAACTTTAAAAACTCTTAAATTTCCTTTTATAACATAATAATTTCAAATAAATACAATTATACTTTCCATACCAAAAACTGCATTAATTTAGGAATACAAAAAAGTATATAGTGATTTATTGAACAATAAAAAAGTTATTAAAATATACAAATTACTTAGACATTATAAAAAATTTATAATTTTTTAGTTAAACAAATTTTTGGGAAGTATGACACCTTTCTACTTCTCAAAACTTTTTAACAATAATATGATAAATATTATGTATAAAAGGATAAATTAACTGAACATTTTAAAAAAAACTATGAATCGTATCGGATCTCGTTGTAGAAAATGCAATTTGATGTAACCTCCAAATACAATACTACGTACTCACACAAATAATATGCAACTCAATACTATTATAGTATTGTTATATTTATAATATTTCTGGGAGAACAATAAGATCTGTTTTGTAAGGTTGAAAATTACGTCTTCAGATAATCTGTGTTACATATCGGAATATGCTACATTTATATTTGTGATGATCCATTAAAGACCAATACAGCTGGATCCAAGGGATACACGTATTGGCATGCTTATATAGTATACATTGGGTAATCGATGCAAAATAGAAATTACTGCTTTAAGCCTTGAATTTGGAAAGACGTAGAACTTCATAGTTTTGTGGGGTTTATTAAATTCTGGCATTGCTTGGATAAAAAATAGTGTTACAATAATAATCAGTCTTAGATAATCCTAAGAAGATATAAATTGATTCACTTACATTTTATTTGTACATTAAAATATCTACTAATATCAATCTATGAATCAACTTAATTGTGCATAAGAAGTGAGTTATGTTTTGATACTTTGGTAGTTGTCTAAATAAAGATATATATTGGAAACGAATAAAACAATAAAAGTTCAGTAACATTTTAAATTTAATACTTGTAAGTCTAAGTTATTTTTGATAAATTATGATAAATGATGTTGATTCAGCATTATAAACTCTGCACATTGTACAAAACTTTTTATTTTATAAAAGGAATGAGCAAACAACTAAAACTATTACGCATATTTTATATATTTTTGCCAGTAATATTAGCTTGTGTGTCCATCACGAAGTCGGAATCCTGCGTACACTCTCTTCTAAGTGTAGTATTTTGGCATATCCTTGGTCTCGTGGAACTTTAACATGAATTCTCTTAGAAATCCAAAGTTTTCAGGACTGCTTTTGTGCTGAAACAGTAAAATAAATCTCAAGATAGCTAAGAATGTATAGTTTAGATTTAACAAAAACATAAGATCAGTAAAAATTTTACATAAATATGCCGTAAAAATTTTCTCATATTAACTTATAAAGTCTATGATGAAGGAGATATTATATTACCAGGGGAAGTTATGACTAGGAAGTCCTCTCTAACACTTAAGTTTTCAACCAACCACTTTCCGAACCACCACCTGAGTGATCAGGCTGGCGAGATGCGTGCAAGGACGGGATCATTCACTAGACACCTATTAAGGCCAGTGGGTTTTAATACTGTGTTATAACTCACTTTCAGGTACCATGCAGACACACGAATGAGTGCAAACTATGACCTTGGTCTACTATAAATTTTGGTTACTATAAAAAATAGGAGTTCACCCATTTTTCACTAAATGTTTCAATAGTCAATGATAATGATACAAAGAACAAACTAAACATTTATCAGTAGAAATATCGATTTGTTTTAAAAATATTAAAAATTAAATTGTACATAAAAACAATGTATATAATAGTAACATTATGTAGTTTTCCATATTAAGCACTAATATGACATCAATTTCTTATGAAGACAAATTGAAATGGTTTACAAATTAAGTTAGGTTAGGTTATTTTCTAGGTTAGGTTAGGTTCTTAGGTTAGGATGGTCAAAGTTACTTTGGGTTGGTTAGTTAGGTTAGATTCACGAATAGCATTTACAAACCTTAACACACCTTTTTTTAATACCTCAGTTATTATTTGATGTGTGAATGATTTTATGTCATATTCATGTTTATGTGAAAAAAACGTGGTATAATAAATATGTAATGTACCGAATGCAGTTTTATTTATTTATTTTTTATAAATGTGTTTTCTTTTTCTTTAATTTTTGCCGATAGTTGTCTATAGATTCGTTTTTGTGGAGTTAACATGAAATAGTTAAACAATCATAAAAACTATGAGCTACCCTTACATTTTATATTTACAAATTAGTTCATGAATTTAAATGATGAAATAGTTTATATTAATTAGAAAAAATATGTTCGTAAATACTGTAAACACCGTACTCAATTACATTAACAATGACAACGAAAATGCAAAATTATGATAAACCTTAATTAAAAAAAAGACATACTAAATAAAAATACGATAACCATAGGTACTTATGTTATTGGGTAAGTATGTTTCCTCCCAGTTGACATGCTGTAGAGAGGTATTTAGAAATGAGTTCCATCTGTAGACAGCACATGGGGGACAGTAACTGTATCTCCAACTATCGTAAAAATGGCGTTTTTACCTGTCAGTAGTCGAAAATATATAATCTTTTGAATATTAGTTTCAAGCCAATGTGTTTTAAAAATATTGGATTATTCTTTAAAAATATTTTTTAAACATATATACATATATATATATATATATATATATATATATATATATATATATATATATATATATATATATATATATATATATATGTATGTAGTGGTTACGAGAGCTTTAACATAATTCTGAAAGGGACATAATGAAAAATGTATAATAATGTTTAAAGGATTTAAATACAGAAGAAATTTTTGAAGTAAATATTAACAATTGACTCATCCATCCCACATATACACGTGCTTGGTACTATTCGATTTACCCACCCTTAGATGCATATAAGTAATGCATCATTCATCGACTAGATACGTACCTTATTAATGACCTTCCCACCCACCCAGACACGTACAATGGTAATGATAATCCCACCGTGCCAGACTCGTACTATAGGGATGACCCTCACACCCATCAACACGTGTACGATGGTAATGACTCTCTTCCCGACTCAGACACGTATTGTAATGATAGCCTCAACCCACCCAGCCACGTACTGTAGTAATGACCCTCCCTTTAACTGAAACATGTACGATCTTTGACATAAGATAGCATGCAGTATACGAAATATTTCTCTTTTGAATTTTCTACCAATTTAGAGAGACATTAATCGTACAGATATGTTACTAACACGAGAAACGACCTAAACCCCACTTGCTACTCCTATAATGTAACTTAAGTAAAAACAGGTATACAACAAAAATAAAAAGAACAAAAACAAACTGAAAAATTTACTATATGGAGACTAATATAGTAAACAATATACTAATCATGATATGGCTAGTAGATGACTAGATGAGAAGTTAATATTAAAATTAGTAAAATGTAGAAAAGATAGTGGACTGGATAAAACCGATAACAAATGTAAACTTAACTTATAAATTACATCTAAATTTTATCTACAAGCTATTTGTTATTTTGGTTGATGTTAGTGAATTGAATAGTAAAAATATTTATTCCTGATTACTAATCCATTACTGGGAATGTTCTTTAAAACTGTAAATACTCACACTGATCTGATAAGTGACAGTCCATTCTCCTTTAGGATTCTCTCCTCAGTTGTGGGTAGACATTATACTTAACCCTTGCAGACCATCTGCACTTCTATCAAATAATCTAGGTTCTAGGAACTCACTTTTTGTTCCTATATTAACATAGATATTTTAACAGGTTTAAATAAATTAAGTATTTAGTATATTTATATATTTTATTATAATATAAAACACACACACACACACAAACAGTTAGAATGCGAGTACTTGCAAATCGTATAGTAACAATTAAAATTTGTTGCAAATCCAGCTTACTCAAAAAATATTAAAACAATTAAAATATTTGTAATCCTTTAATATTAACTTTTCTAAATTTATTTCAGTATGAAATAAAAATAACTAATAATTGTACATAAAACTTAACTTTCTTTTTTAAGGTATATTTATGAATATTTAATGTAATGATAGGTTTATTTTGATATTGAACATTTACCAAATTCTCAGAAACGGAAGTACCGTGAACATCTAATTTTTCTGTTAAATATGTTTTCTAAGATTTGGCTAAACTTTGTGGTGTTTACATATTAAGACTCTTATTTTTTCTATTATTATATCTAACCCTGAATATTTATCTAATAAATATTCACATAAATATTTATTAGATAAATATTTACCTGAATATTTATTCAGTATATTTAGACTAAAGAGAGACGTGAAGGTTGACCATGCCTTCCTGACAAGGATGATACAATAATGAAGTCCCATAGAGGAACCTCGTTTATTGTTGTTATCCTCAATAATAAAAAACATGCTTTGTTAGTCTCATCAACGTTAGTATTAAAGAATTCGTCAAACATTTTAAGCAAAGTGGTTAAAACATGATTCATTAACATTTCACTACTGCCAGACAGTCGTTAACGTTGCGAATAAATCGATAACTTTAGTTAGTTAGCAAGTCAATTTTATTTGAGTTTAAATATTATCTACTTTTTAATTATATATTATTCGAATATAGTCTTACATCACCACCCGCAATAGTAAAAACTCCCCTTAGTTGATTGTTAGTGATGAACAATGATTGAACGGGACTTTTACTGATTATTTTCTTTGCGTTTAATACTATTAGTTGTTGGTAGGCTTAAAGTGTTCATAAGTGCGCATTTCTGAAATGGAAAATCCCATGTACACGTTGATACCACATATGCTGGGATAAACACGTAAACTGGATTATGAAATCTCCAGTAATGTTTTGTTTTAATCCTTCTAAATAAACACATGATTAATTGATAAATTAATTTAGAAAGGGAAAGTCCAAATACAAGTGTTTACACAATTTCATATTTTGTGTTTTCTAACTATTTCCAAACTTAATTAAAAATGTAAACGATAAATATTTGAAAGAGAATGCTGCAAGTTGCTTTATGGAGCCGAACCGTTCTCATTTCTCATTATAAATGAAAATAATCCGTTATGAATTGCCTCATTGAAAAATATCATTACCTTCCACAAACTTGAACAATTCTCGTAGATTTGGTATCGTTTTTAGATTATAAATTAATATACATTCAAGAAAATGAAAACTATATTTTAATACAAAATAATTTTATCTTTATAAACTACTAAACACATTTTGAGATATTAATTGTGTACTCTTTGTATATTTGTTTTGATAACCTTACAATTAATATATATTTTTTAAAGCTTCATTTTAGGTATATTTATTTCTGATTTATAAAAAATAAATTTTGCAACTCACCTTCACAATAAAACTCCAGGCCCATCGAGGAGGGGTGCGAATGCACCGAACTCAGGAGGACACAGAAAAAAAGGTAAGGGCAAAGTGTAGTTTTATTAAAAAAAAAGTTATTTAAGTCAAATTTGTAGTTTTTTTTTAGATTTAAATAACAAAATAATTCAAAGTAAGCACATCAAACAAAAACCAGGCTTAACCATGTTGCCCGTTCTTGAAGTAATCATAATTATAATTTTTTTCTAGGGCTAGCCAACATATTAACAAAATTCTAAACAAAAAACACAATAAAAATAAAATAACTAGGAAACAGCAATGTCGGTCTGATTTTAACAATAATAAATAAATAAATAGCAAATGCAGCCACAAATAAACAAGAGAAAACAACAAGAAGAAACAATATTTACACATAAATAATGATAACAAAATAAATAATAAATACAACAACGGCAGCTTTACTATCCGGGACCTCGGGAACGCAAAAGTAAGTTAGAGGTTAGGCCAATTGATAAAAGTTAAAAAAAAATCGAACAAAGATCGCAATTAATAATTACACCGCCTTTTATAAAAAATTTAAATTGTTATAGACTAATTGGCTCTATATCACCAATAACCAAGATAATAGAACATTATATTATATTATATACCAATTATATACCAATTGAATATTTACACAATATATAATAATATAATCAGTAATACACAGTATGGGTTCACAAAAAATAAATCAACACTAGGCCTACTAGAAAATCTAACCTCTGATATAAATCATGCATTAAATGTTAATAGACATATAATAGTAGAAACAAAAGACTTAACTAAGGCATTTGATGTAGTAAATTATCTTGTTACAGAAACTTAAACACATAAGAATCAGAGGAAAATTATAAAGCTTTTTTGAGAACTATTTTAAGAAAAGAAAATTTAAAGTTAATATAGGCCAATATATAAGTAATGCTTATGAACAAACCTGTGGTCTTGTTCCGGGTAATATTCTCTCACCAATTTTGTTTAGTATATTTGTGAATGATTTAGACAGACTAAAGTTCAACAATAGCCTACTTCAATATGCAGATGATAATATTTTATATGTGATTCATAACAACCTGGCTACTGATATGATTCTGATTCAGAATATGGACTTGGAAGTTAAATATTTTTATAATAACTTAATCAAAATAAATGTTCAGAAAACTAAGGTAATTATATTCAAAAATCCTAGAATAGATAAAGACTTTGTTCTGGTACTTGTATGTCATGATAGGAAATGTATTAAGCCTACTGATAATACAACTTTTAACTGTCCAACTCTGCAAGTCAGTAGAACAATAAAACACCTTGGTATTTATTTATAAAATGACATGCGATTCAAAACTCATGTATCTCATTTATGTAACATTCTTAGAATTGCACTGTTTAAATGTTAACAATTACAGAACTATACTCGTATTTTCCTATCAATGTAAAGAGAGTAATATATTTCACTAAAACAAAGTTTAATTTATTATGGCATTACACTTTTTATTCAATTTCAGATTACATTTTAAATCATTTAATTAACCTAATAGAAAGAATTGTCAAAGTACTATTTAATAATATACCGAGGGATCTGTTGTCAATATTGTCTTTTAAGTCCTTGGCTAAGTTCACAGATACTTTAAATAACTATTATAGAGAAGAACGTAGAACTCTAAATGATATTCCTTATAGTCTGAGACATAGGAACTATAATGTTCTTATGTATACAAATGTTCTTATGTATGGCAGAGCAGTCCCAGAACACAAGATACCAAATTTAATTAACTCACTGCCTATTGAACTACAAAATATTCCACCTAAATCTCAATTAAAGCTTAAATTAAAAAAAAACTATTACTTTAATAAATAGGCCTAGAAATGTCACCGTATTCTTTTGAGAAAATTAAAATAATGTAATATTCATATATATTTTTAATAATAGATGTTTAGTGGTAAAAATTTTTGCGATAGCTCTAAAACAAAATATTAGCTCACCATAAACACCTTTACCATTAAACAATCATAAATAAACTGTAAAAACAACATTGAACAAAACTTAACAAAATGTATTTATATATATATATTTATATATTCTAAAACAAAACAATAGTTCCGATATTTAACAACATATATGTGATAAATACAACACTATCTTTCATATAGTGTGATGCAAATCAAATTAGTACTGAACCAATACTATAAGTCGAAGGTTTGAAAGATCGATACTAGATTAAAAATATTACAATCGACTTTTCTTATTATTTAACTCTAATAGTGTCATTTCCTTTCTGCTTGTATATATATACAATCTCATCAAAATCTTATATAAACAGTGAATAAATAATTCTTAATTTTTAATACAAAGTCTTATTATTAAATCCTATAGAAATGTATGGGAAATGTGCATTGCTAATTTATATACATTAGAACAAATATAGAGTAGAGCCAATAGCCAATAGTTTATAACTACTGATTTATCTCCTTTTTAAAAAGTGATATAATTCTAGGGATGGTGAGAAATGTGCCAAGAACAGTTCTCATATTCCTCCTATCTAACCACCAACATCTCATTGATAAATAAATAAATTCAAATAACTATCAGAAACTGTGTACTGTCACTAAACAATTGTTACTATCCTAAATTTAATTGCATTTTACCTTATATCGACAATTCGTTCAAAAATACAACAGTCCTATTCTATCACACTAATGTAAACCAATAGTTGAATGTTTAGTTGAATCTCACAATTTAACGGGCATTGGTATTATTTTATATATATGTGATGTTACCTTCACAGAATAGAATTCAAACATTCTTGACAGAAGAGTGAAATCACCACTAACTTCAAGTTTCATTTCAAATCTTTATAAAATACAGATGTCGTAAATTGTTGATTATATTAAATTAAATATCACAAAATATGTTAAAGACGTGCCCGAAACAGTTATTCTCAATTATAATCAAGTTTAATAATAACAAAATGTACATTTTTATATAGTAATTACAATTTAAAGGACGTGACTAGTTGATTGTTATCATATTTTAAGGGAATGGACACCTTGTATATTCTATGTATAGTAGAAATTAATTTTACTTCAAATATTAAGTTGATAGTTATTAATGTTTTAGTTGCTTTCAATATCTTTCAACCTGGCAAACGTCAATCACAAACACTCTCTAGCAACGTAAAAGAGTTTACATTGAAGTTCTATGGGACGAAGGAGATGCCAGAAGAGAGAGTATGCCACATTCAGACTCCCCGATGGACAAGTAGGCTATTAATATTTAACAATTATCAATAAGTGGACTTTCGTAAGTTATGTTTCCTTTTGTACCATTTGTTTATTATAATACTCAATAAATGGCTTGTAAATCATATATTAGTAATATATTATTTTTTAAACCTTTAGCTCTATATTTAAAAAAATCTTATTTATTAAATTTTGTTTTAGAATATTTGTATGTAACTTATATAAATTACTAGCTGAACCCAGCGGACGTTGTCTCGTCTTTCATTTCTCATTGACATACCAAAATAAAGCAATAAGAAGAATTATGGGAAAAACCACTATTTATTAAATGAGTGCAAGAGGGTAAACAATATTTTTTGTCTTCTTATTTGGTGTATAAATGTAAAGGTTTTTTGGTGAGCCTACACTCGAGCAAGCGACGTAGAGCTGTTTATATGAAAAACATGGATTACTTAAATTTATTGCGGCAATTTTTTATTTTCACGTTTCACCACATGTTTTAATTACCGAGGAAAAAAGGTTAACACCAAATACAGATCACCTGATCAAGTAAAAGTAGTGTGTGCTACACTCTCAAGGTGAAATGTAGAACGACAATAAATCAAAACATATACAGTACTGTTGTTGTGAGAACTTCAATTTGCTTATGGCATGTGAAACTACATTAAACCACACAGTCATATGTTTTTTGTAAACAATTCAGATTCTCCATTCGAATATATGGGATCTTTAGGAGCCCGTGGGGCGGGACCCTGTAGACGGATCTGCATCAAACTTCACAGAAACCATGTCGGGAGTATACAGGACAACATCCTAAAGTTTCATGGCGATCGGTTGGATGGTTTGGCAGCGCATAAACTTCAAACATATATATATATATATATATATATATAATATATATATATATATATATATATATATATATATATATATATATATATATACAAACATATATATATATATATATATATATATATATATATTCAAAAAAAATATATACAAACATCCTCTTTTATAAATATAGATATTGTAGGCAAAATGGGAGAAGCAGATACACATTGAACTATCGTATTGTGAGAAAATAAGCCTAATATCCATAATTATGACATTTGTTAACTTAAAACGTCTTAAAGTACCTCAATTATAAGTCTTAGGTTTTTTGCTGATTTATACAAATTGGTCATGAAAATAGGATTGTGAACGATTTGCCAACTCCACCAACCCAACAATCTATACGTTTACTATCACAACACCCACCAAAATGTTGATACGACTGTTGACACCTTATCTACCCAACTGTTAATATTATTCTGACACGCCACTCGCCAGAACGTTGAACAGCTTTGAGTTAAGCTGCTTTCACGACGTTATCGTTGTTTTTGATAAAACAATCGAATATGACAATATCAAAGCATTATCTTCAACAATAGGATTAAGTGGCCATTGCCTTTACAAAAAACTAAGTTTCCGTTAAAAATACGTCAGCATCATCAAACAATTTGCCCACACTGTGAAGTGGCAACATCACAGAGTGAACGAAATGTTTTTAATACTGTAATGTTGTAACATCACAGAAAGCGTGAAAAGTTTAAATATATAAACAATTTTAATATACATGTACAACCGGTTGTTAATTATCAGAAAAACGTAGTTATAACACCACCAATTAAAATTAAAATGTTTACATATTAAACATGTATATTTTTAATCCATAATCCATTTATAATCCATAAATAATCCATTTAATTTGACACAAATATGAAAGCTGAGCATTTATAATGTAAAAAGCATTCTATCAATCCAAAGCCCAGCCATTAGGCTGATTTATTATTATTGATCCCCAACAATTTTTATTTTACCCCAACCAAAAATTGACGTTTTGTCTGAATTTTTTCATACATTTAAGTTGGTACCACCCAAATTAAAATTTAAACATCTAGTCCTAGTAATTTAAATTATTCAAAAAAGACTAAATGTTTTAGTAAACTATGACATTTTAAGTGAGTGTTAATCGTAAAATTATAAATGTAAATCTATCTGTACATGATCATTCAAAATAAGAAAAGTACTTAATACAATTTAAAAATTTAATTTAATGAACTTTTTTAAATGAAACTGTTAATGTCAAATTTCAACATTACACTGATGTTAACTGTTTAATAATACCTATCTGGTAAACAATAAAACATCTACAGTAGTGAAAATCTGTTGGTTCTAGACTCAGTAGTGAAATAGTACGGGTTTGAGACTCACTTTTATTGGACTTTCAAGATGGTGGCGGTCACGTGACTTTTCCAAGATGGCGGCGCCCATTTCCCGCCAAATTTTCTAACCTCACTTTTCCTAACCTCAAATTCCCGCCAAATTTCCTAACCTCACTTTTCCTAACCTCAAATTTCCCTCAAATTCCCAAATTTCCCTCCAAATTCCCACATCATACTATATGAAATACACTGTTAACCTTGTTATACTATATAAAATACAGTCTTAACCTAACTTTTTCCATATTATACTATATAAAATGCACTGTTAACCTTGTTATACTATATAAGATACACTATATGAAATTCACTGTTAACCTTGTTATACTATATAAAATACACTATATAAAATACACTCTTAACCTAACTTTTTCCATGTTATACTATATAAAATGCACTTTTTTGTCCAATATGGCATCTTTTTCCATGTTATACTATATAAAATGCACTTTTTTTGTCCAATATGGCATCTTTTTCCATGTTATACTATATAAAATGCACTTTTTTGCCCAATATGGCATCTTTTTCCATGTTATACTATATAAAATGCACTTTTTTTGTCCAATATGGCATCTTTTTCCATGTTATACTATATAAAATGCACTTTTTTGCCCAATATGGCGTCTTTTTCCATATTATACTATATAAAATGCACTTTTTTTGTCCAATATGGCGTCTTTCTCTTGTTATACTATATAAAATGAACTTTTTTGTCCAATATGACGTCTTTCCCTCCTCAAAATTCCCTCCCAAAATTCCTCATCCAATATGGCGACCTTTCCCTTCGGGTACTTCCGGCGACCGTCGGCTACCTTCATACGCTCTTAGCCTATGATGCACACGTCGTCTGCTGGTCGGGCGCGCATGCGCATGGACTTGCTACTCTGTGGATTATTTCATATATACACTATAACAAATTAATATTTCATACACTATAATAAAATTAATATTTCATATACTCTATGTGCTCGACCCGATCGTAGCGCACCTGGTGGCAAAACTTAGCGCATCCTTTCGGAACATGGCGCCTTCGGAAGGGAAGTCCCCCCCCCCTCTTCTCAAATTTCCCCCAAATTCCTTCGTTATACTATATAAAATACACTCTTAACCTTTTCCCCGTTATACTATATAAAATGCGTTCGTGTACTTCCGACGACTACCTTCGTACGCTCTTCACCCCTCGGCTACAGGTCTGGCGCGCATGCGCACCCATATGCTACGCTCTGATTGGATAGTCCCTTCTTCTCATTTTGAAAAACAGTACTACACAGGATGACGTAATCGGAGTTTCATGT
The DNA here is from genome assembly GCA_035578905.1 of Stictocephala bisonia. Lineage (NCBI taxonomy): Eukaryota > Metazoa > Arthropoda > Insecta > Hemiptera > Membracidae > Stictocephala > Stictocephala bisonia. The sequence continues at coordinate 420,704 of JAQJVL010000546.1, read as the reverse complement.
CTTGACAGGCGCGTGACCCAAATACTACGTTCTGATTGGTTGCCCCCTTCTTCTCCCCCCTCAATCCCTATATAAACAACCAACACATTCAATCCGTCTCACTTCTGCTCTTGCGCTCGTACTGATCAGACGTGTCTTCACTTTGCTCCTACTCACGTAATTCTTGTAATTTTGGACGCTGTTCTCTGTACGGTATTTCAAAGTAATAATCAATATTTACCACCCTTTGTTTTTCTTCCGATTTAATTTTGTTTAAAAGATGGAATCCTTTTCCATATACGACAACCTCGTCACCATTTCCCGCCGGTTTGATACCACAGGAACTGACCTCCTTACCGTTCTAACTGAACATAAAAATAAAATTTCGTCCGAAATAAATAACCACCTAAACAGGCTCGGGGGAGTCAAATGGTATATTTCTGTTCAAGTTAAATTCACCAAAACAATAAATAATGAGGAAATCTCAACAACACCTTTCTTTCACGGTAAAACCCGTCCTTTGCTACCTTCCGATTCTCTAGATATTCAGTATTCCGAGGCTACAGATAAAATTTTAGAAAGCGTAGCTAAGTGGGTAAGTCAAGGTAGTGGGCGGGTAATAGAAAACGTTTTACGACTCGATCTGTTTATTGTTAAATTTCAACCTTTGTACGCCTCTTCTTACATACCCACCCCGAAAAAAATTTCAAACCCCAAACAGGGAATTGTAAATATTAAGAACGACGATCAAAAATGTTTCCTGTACTCTATACTTGCCCAATTGTTCCCTGATCGAAATCGACGCGTAAGTTATTATAAATCCTTGGAACATAATATAAATATGTCTGGGATTAGCTACCCCGTCAAAATTTCCGATCTCGATAAATTTGAAAAACTAAATCCCACCTTATCTGTAAATGTATTCGGTTTTGAAAACGAGGAAGTTTACCCTCTAAGAATAACAAAAGAAAAATTCAGACCTCACCACATCAACTTGTTACTGTTGACTACTGACACGACCACTCACTACTGCCTGATCACTAACATGTCCCGACTTTTAGCTCACTTGACTAAACGCACAAATGCATATTACTACTGTGACTACTGCCTACACAGATTTTGGACTAAAGACTTACTTACTAACCACTTACCTCTGTGTTCACCTCACGGAGCACAAAGACTACCGACTGATGACGAAAAATACATGTCTTTTACAAACTATACACTAACTCACAAAGTACCATTTACTATATATTGTGACTTTGAATCTTTTGTTGTATCTATCCCTACTACAATTAACGACCCTACTACTTCACACACTACCAACACTGCCCATCACGTCCCCTCTGGCTTTTGCTACGTAATTATTGACAGTGACGGTAAACCCATAAAGCAACCTAAAGTCTATAGCGGCCCCGACGTTGTAGATACGTTTCTAAATTGTTTGATTGATGAGTCTAATGAGCTCTTACCAGTTATTAAAAAGAATATTCCTATCAATATGTCTCCACAAGACAAAATTATTTTCCAAAATGCTACCACCTGTCACCTTTGTCAAAAACCTTTACACGGAGACAAAGTGGCCAATCATAATCACCTAACGGGGCAGTTCTTGGGACCCGCCCACAATTCATGCAATCTAAATTATAAAGTTCCCGATCACATTCCAGTCTTTTTCCATAACCTCAGAGGTTATGACTGCCACCACTTGATCCAAGGGTTAGGTAAATTCAAAAAAGAAAAACTGTCATGTATCGCTACAACCAGTGAGCGGTACATTTCAGTCACCCTTGAATCTTTACGATTTTTGGACTCACTACAATTCCTTAACGCTTCTTTGGACACACTCGTGTCCAACTTAGTTTCTAACGGGGCATCAAAATTCAAAATTTTAGGGCAGTGTATGACCAACACAGACTTACTACTACGAAAAGGTGTCTTTCCCTACAATTACATGACAGACAAATCAAAATTTAACGATACTGAACTGCCTCCCAAGGAGACGTTCTACAACGACTTAACCAAAACACATATTTCAGACGACGACTACACACACGCACAGACTGTGTGGTCAACCTTTGGTATGACCACTATGAAACAATACCACGATCTATACTTACTCACAGACGTACTATTACTTGCCGACGTATTTGAAAATTTTAGGACGACCAGTATGACTTACTACGGTATTGACCCGTGTAACGTCTACTCTGCCCCCGGACTAGCATGGAATTCCATGCTGAAAATGACAGACGTAAAACTCGAACTACTCACTGACATTGACCAGCACCTCTTTGTCGAGTCTGGGATCCGGGGCGGTGTCTCCATGATACCCAACCGGTACGCCCAGGCCAACAACCCTTACTTACCCAACCTTGACAACACAAAACCCACCAACTACCTCCTTTATCTAGATTGTAACAATTTGTACGGGACCAGTATGTCCGATAGACTCCCAGAGTCTGGCTTTAACTGGATCGACCCGCAAGACATTGACATTACAAAAGTACCCGACAACTCCGACACCGGTTACATTTTAGAAGTTGACCTACACTACCCTGACCACCTACACGACTTACACTCAGACTTCCCACTAGCCCCCGAACGAAAAATTGTGACATACGACATGCTTTCCCCCTACTGTAAGGACTTGCTTCATGAACTCGACTACAAACAACCCCAGTCTGAAAAACTACTAACTACACTGTGTGACAAAACCAAGTACGTTGTACACTACAAGACTCTAAAACTTTACTTACAACTTGGACTTGTACTGACCAAAATTCACAGAGCTCTAAGTTTTAAACAGTCTGCCTGGTTAGCCCCATTTATTAATTTTAATACAGAGAAAAGAAAATGTGCCAAAAGTAACTTTGAAAAAGATTTTTTTAAATTAATGAATAATGTGACATATGGAAAGAGTTTGGAAAATGTAAGATCTAGGATAGACTTTAAACTTGTAAATAACGAAAAAAAATTGGTTAAATGGACAGCTAGTCCCAGACTTAAAACATTTTTCGCATACAATAAAGATATCGCGGGATTGGCTTTAAAAAAACAAACAATTTTCCTAAACAGACCCATTTATGTTGGATTTACAGTATTGGAAATTTCAAAATCAATAATGTACAACTTTCACTACAACTGAGCAATTACAAAGTATGGAAAAAACGTTAAGCTTTGCATGACTGATACAGATTCTTTATTTTACAATGTATATACTCCAGATGTCTATGCGGACATGAAAAATGAATTACATCTTTTTGATACTTCAGACTATCCACCTAGCCACCCATGTTATAGTAATGTAAACAAAAAAGTGTTGGGAAAATTTAAAGACGAGTTAAATTCAAATCCAGCTAGGGAAATAATTGGCTTGAGAGCGAAATGCTACTCCGTTCTAAATTCTAATCTAGAGGAAAAGAAGGTAGCCAAAGGTGTCCCCCGAGTCGCGATAAAAAAAACAATTAAAACACGAAATTTACAAAGACTGTCTTTTAAATCATTCGTTAAAAACAACATCCGCTCTAAACATCCGTAGTGAAAAACATAAAATTTACACACAACACATTTCAAAATTATCACTTTCCCCTTTTGACGATAAAAGATACATCTTGGATAATGGAATTGATACACTAGCATACGGACACCATTTAATTAGTAAAAAACGAACTTTAGAACACGATCATGATTCCATTAATAAAAAACTAAAACTCACTGGAATGAGATTGTAACCCATGGTTACTAACATGTCCGTAGAAACCCAATTTACGGCATTGGATGGGCTCAACCCGACCGTAGTGCAATGTAAAAGCCTCGTACTGGGCGGACCTTCTTCTTGATTACGGTAACTCCTACGCCAGGTAAGTAATGTTAAGTTAGTTTTAAGTAAACTCTTTTACCGTCAACCTTTAAAAAACAATCTGTAAAGTAAATTCTGTTATAATATGAACACTTTTGTGAGTTTACATAACTACAATTTATTAACGGATATCTCCAGCTCTGTGTGAATTTCTATAGAATACCGTACCATCGAGGTGAGGGCGGCCCAAATTTAATAAAAAATCGCCCGACTGTTCTCTAAGGCAGCTTTAAAACGTGTAAGACCTGAGGCGGTCCTGCAACTTGGGGCTGGGCTAATCCCCGTAAGACCTTGAGTCGCAGTCCAGGCCCTCGTAAGGTACGTGTATGATTGAATGTTACACTCTATGGCTGGACAGTATCCGTAGGTCCCGTGTGTGAGGGAGAGTAACCTACAAAAAAGAAAAAAACACTAAAACCTACTGTAAAAAAAACAGAATCAAAAAATAAAAACCCCTTTGTAAGTCTGTACGTCACATTGAAAGGCTTCTCTAAGTAAAGTGATGTCTTTACTTACAGAGGGACCCAAAAAAAATACAAAAATAAATAAAAAAATTATAAAAAAACAATAACTAAATAATACTGAGAGGTAGACTACCATTTTGTTCGTTGGCTACCACCGTAGTGAGCGAGGTTGGGGCTCATTACACTAAAATACCCGTGGGGGATACCAGTCCTCTATCGGGCGCGTCCCATGGGAATTGGGCAATGCCCTTCAGTTTTGCCTTCAGCTTACTTGAGGGTAGTGAGGAATTAAATACTCACCGTGAAAAAAAACTGGTTAAATCAAAAACATTAATAAAATCTGCGAGAAAGATCATGGTATTGTACAGAATCAGGAAGTGATCTTAGTAACATATGGTAAAACTTTCTATAAAAAGAGTAAATTCCATCCAAAAGTAAGAAAAAAATCAAAGATACATACAAATTTCAGAAAAAGAGTCATTTTACATAAAAAAGTGTTGAAAAAGTTTTCAAATCAAGGAAGAACTACCAACATAGTACTCTCCAAACCCCTTAAAATTTAGTTAAAATGTCAATAAATAGGGTTATTTGTGTACAAAATATGTTATAATTCCCTAAAAGCATTAAAATTCAGTGTCATAACAATGATGTTTGTTCTAAACCTTTAAAATTATCTAATAGACTCTTTATAAACTTAGTTTGTGCTCAAAACAACACACAAAAGACCAAACACAAACTCTACATATAAGACTCTTGGTTGACCACCCACCTACTCAACATACAACAACTCTGATAGATCATCCACCTAACCATTACATAAAACCTTTGATAGACCACCAACACACATGAACAACCTACCTACGTAACATATAACACTCTTGACTTACCACACACCTACTCAACACACAAAAGACCAACCACACACTCTACATATAAGACTCTTGGTTGGTCGCCCACCTACTCAACATACAACACCTCTGATACACCATTCCCTTGAACATTACATAAAACCTGTGATATTCCACTCAATCACCAAACACACATGACTCTTAATAGACCAATCCACCTACCTCTGCACACACGATTCCTTAGGACACACCCTACACCCACCACTCATCCTACAGACAAAACTCCTAGAGAACTACCCATCCACCATAAAAACACTATTTCTTCATATAATCATGTTTAAAAAATAACATTATTACACTGTAAGATAGGTTTAATATAGCTAAAGACCTAAAGTGTTACCTAAAATTCTGTTTTCTCTAGAAATATGAGAAAAAGTTAGGTTAAAAAACAATGAACATAGAAAAAGTTAGGTTAAAAAAAATGAACATAGAAAAAGTTAGGTTAGTAAACATCCGAAAAGTTCAGTTAAAATAAAAAAACTCAAAAAATGGGACATTTTTTGTGTATGTTTATTTTAACAACTTTTCGGAAAAGTAAGGATAGCAATCAACCTTTCGGTTGATTGCTAGACTTACTTTTCTGATGTTTACTAACCTAACTTTTTCTATGTTCATTTTTTTAACCTAACTTTTTCTATGTTCATTGTTTTTTAACCTAACTTTTTCTCATATTTCTAGAGAAAACAGAATTTTAGGTAACACTTTAGGTCTTTAGCTATATTAAACCTATCTTACAGTGTAATAATGTTATTTTTTAAACATGATTATATGAAGAAATAGTGTTTTTATGGTGGATGGGTAGTTCTCTAGGAGTTTTGTCTGTAGGATGAGTGGTGGGTGTAGGGTGTGTCCTAAGGAATCGTGTGTGCAGAGGTAGGTGGATTGGTCTATTAAGAGTCATGTGTGTTTGGTGATTGAGTGGAATATCACAGGTTTTATGTAATGTTCAAGGGAATGGTGTATCAGAGGTGTTGTATGTTGAGTAGGTGGGCGACCAACCAAGAGTCTTATATGTAGAGTGTGTGGTTGGTCTTTTGTGTGTTGAGTAGGTGTGTGGTAAGTCAAGAGTGTTATATGTTACGTAGGTAGGTTGTTCATGTGTGTTGGTGGTCTATCAAAGGTTTTATGTAATGGTTAGGTGGATGATCTATCAGAGTTGTTGTATGTTGAGTAGGTGGGTGGTCAACCAAGAGTCTTATATGTAGAGTTTGTGTTTGGTCTTTTGTGTGTTGTTTTGAGCACAAACTAAGTTTATAAAGAGTCTATTAGATAATTTTAAAGGTTTAGAACAAACATCATTGTTATGACACTGAATTTTAATGCTTTTAGGGAATTATAACATATTTTGTACACAAATAACCCTATTTATTGACATTTTAACTAAATTTTAAGGGGTTTGGAGAGTACTATGTTGGTAGTTCTTCCTTGATTTGAAAACTTTTTCAACACTTTTTTATGTAAAATGACTCTTTTTCTGAAATTTGTATGTATCTTTGATTTTTTTCTTACTTTTGGATGGAATTTACTCTTTTTATAGAAAGTTTTACCATATGTTACTAAGATCACTTCCTGATTCTGTACAATACCATGATCTTTCTCGCAGATTTTATTAATGTTTTTGATTTAACCAGTTTTTTTTCACGGTGAGTATTTAATTCCTCACTACCCTCAAGTAAGCTGAAGGCAAAACTGAAGGGCATTGCCCAATTCCCATGGGACGCGCCCGATAGAGGACTGGTATCCCCCACGGGTATTTTAGTGTAATGAGCCCCAACCTCGCTCACTACGGTGGTAGCCAACGAACAAAATGGTAGTCTACCTCTCAGTATTATTTAGTTATTGTTTTTTTATAATTTTTTTATTTATTTTTGTATTTTTTTTGGGTCCCTCTGTAAGTAAAGACATCACTTTACTTAGAGAAGCCTTTCAATGTGACGTACAGACTTACAAAGGGGTTTTTATTTTTTGATTCTGTTTTTTTTACAGTAGGTTTTAGTGTTTTTTTCTTTTTTGTAGGTTACTCTCCCTCACACACGGGACCTACGGATACTGTCCAGCCATAGAGTGTAACATTCAATCATACACGTACCTTACGAGGGCCTGGACTGCGACTCAAGGTCTTACGGGGATTAGCCCAGCCCCAAGTTGCAGGACCGCCTCAGGTCTTACACGTTTTAAAGCTGCCTTAGAGAACAGTCGGGCGATTTTTTATTAAATTTGGGCCGCCCTCACCTCGATGGTACGGTATTCTATAGAAATTCACACAGAGCTGGAGATATCCGTTAATAAATTGTAGTTATGTAAACTCACAAAAGTGTTCATATTATAACAGAATTTACTTTACAGATTGTTTTTTAAAGGTTGACGGTAAAAGAGTTTACTTAAAACTAACTTAACATTACTTACCTGGCGTAGGAGTTACCGTAATCAAGAAGAAGGTCCGCCCAGTACGAGGCTTTTACATTGCACTACGGTCGGGTTGAGCCCATCCAATGCCGTAAATTGGGTTTCTACGGACATGTTAGTAACCATGGGTTACAATCTCATTCCAGTGAGTTTTAGTTTTTTATTAATGGAATCATGATCGTGTTCTAAAGTTCGTTTTTTACTAATTAAATGGTGTCCGTATGCTAGTGTATCAATTCCATTATCCAAGATGTATCTTTTATCGTCAAAAGGGGAAAGTGATAATTTTGAAATGTGTTGTGTGTAAATTTTATGTTTTTCACTACGGATGTTTAGAGCGGATGTTGTTTTTAACGAATGATTTAAAAGACAGTCTTTGTAAATTTCGTGTTTTAATTGTTTTTTTTATCGCGACTCGGGGGACACCTTTGGCTACCTTCTTTTCCTCTAGATTAGAATTTAGAACGGAGTAGCATTTCGCTCTCAAGCCAATTATTTCCCTAGCTGGATTTGAATTTAACTCGTCTTTAAATTTTCCCAACACTTTTTTGTTTACATTACTATAACATGGGTGGCTAGGTGGATAGTCTGAAGTATCAAAAAGATGTAATTCATTTTTCATGTCCGCATAGACATCTGGAGTATATACATTGTAAAATAAAGAATCTGTATCAGTCATGCAAAGCTTAACGTTTTTTCCATACTTTGTAATTGCTCAGTTGTAGTGAAAGTTGTACATTATTGATTTTGAAATTTCCAATACTGTAAATCCAACATAAATGGGTCTGTTTAGGAAAATTGTTTGTTTTTTTAAAGCCAATCCCGCGATATCTTTATTGTATGCGAAAAATGTTTTAAGTCTGGGACTAGCTGTCCATTTAACCAATTTTTTTTCGTTATTTACAAGTTTAAAGTCTATCCTAGATCTTACATTTTCCAAACTCTTTCCATATGTCACATTATTCATTAATTTAAAAAAATCTTTTTCAAAGTTACTTTTGGCACATTTTCTTTTCTCTGTATTAAAATTAATAAATGGGGCTAACCAGGCAGACTGTTTAAAACTTAGAGCTCTGTGAATTTTGGTCAGTACAAGTCCAAGTTGTAAGTAAAGTTTTAGAGTCTTGTAGTGTACAACGTACTTGGTTTTGTCACACAGTGTAGTTAGTAGTTTTTCAGACTGGGGTTGTTTGTAGTCGAGTTCATGAAGCAAGTCCTTACAGTAGGGGGAAAGCATGTCGTATGTCACAATTTTTCGTTCGGGGGCTAGTGGGAAGTCTGAGTGTAAGTCGTGTAGGTGGTCAGGGTAGTGTAGGTCAACTTCTAAAATGTAACCGGTGTCGGAGTTGTCGGGTACTTTTGTAATGTCAATGTCTTGCGGGTCGATCCAGTTAAAGCCAGACTCTGGGAGTCTATCGGACATACTGGTCCCGTACAAATTGTTACAATCTAGATAAAGGAGGTAGTTGGTGGGTTTTGTGTTGTCAAGGTTGGGTAAGTAAGGGTTGTTGGCCTGGGCGTACCGGTTGGGTATCATGGAGACACCGCCCCGGATCCCAGACTCGACAAAGAGGTGCTGGTCAATGTCAGTGAGTAGTTCGAGTTTTACGTCTGTCATTTTCAGCATGGAATTCCATGCTAGTCCGGGGGCAGAGTAGACGTTACACGGGTCAATACCGTAGTAAGTCATACTGGTCGTCCTAAAATTTTCAAATACGTCGGCAAGTAATAGTACGTCTGTGAGTAAGTATAGATCGTGGTATTGTTTCATAGTGGTCATACCAAAGGTTGACCACACAGTCTGTGCGTGTGTGTAGTCGTCGTCTGAAATATGTGTTTTGGTTAAGTCGTTGTAGAACGTCTCCTTGGGAGGCAGTTCAGTATCGTTAAATTTTGATTTGTCTGTCATGTAATTGTAGGGAAAGACACCTTTTCGTAGTAGTAAGTCTGTGTTGGTCATACACTGCCCTAAAATTTTGAATTTTGATGCCCCGTTAGAAACTAAGTTGGACACGAGTGTGTCCAAAGAAGCGTTAAGGAATTGTAGTGAGTCCAAAAATCGTAAAGATTCAAGGGTGACTGAAATGTACCGCTCACTGGTTGTAGCGATACATGACAGTTTTTCTTTTTTGAATTTACCTAACCCTTGGATCAAGTGGTGGCAGTCATAACCTCTGAGGTTATGGAAAAAGACTGGAATGTGATCGGGAACTTTATAATTTAGATTGCATGAATTGTGGGCGGGTCCCAAGAACTGCCCCGTTAGGTGATTATGATTGGCCACTTTGTCTCCGTGTAAAGGTTTTTGACAAAGATGACAGGTGGTAGCATTTTGGAAAATAATTTTGTCTTGTGGAGACATATTGATAGGAATATTCTTTTTAATAATTGGTAAGAGCTCATTAGACTCATCAATCAAATAATTTAGAAACGTATCTACAACGTCGGGGCCGCTATAGACTTTAGGTTGCCTTATGGGTTTACTATCACTGTCAATAATTACGTAGCAAAAGCCAGAGGGGACGTGATGGGCAGTGTTGGTAGTGTGTGAAGTAGTAGGGTCGTTAATTGTAGTAGGGATAGGTACAACAAAAGATTCAAAGTCACAATATATAGTAAATGGTACTTTGTGAGTTAGTGTATAGTTTGTAAAAGACATGTATTTTTCGTCATCAGTCGGTAGTCTTGTCTTTTGTGCTCCATGAGGTGAACACAGAGGTAAGTGGTTAGTAAGTAAGTCTTTAGTCCAAAATCTGTGTAGGCAGTAGTCACAGTAGTAAGATGCATTTGCGTGTTTAGTCAAGTGAGATAGCAGTCGGGATAAGTTAGTGATCAGGCAGTAGTGAGTGGTCGTGTCAGTAGTCAACAGTAACAAGTTGATGTGGTGAAGTCTGAATTTTTCTTTTGTTATTCTTAGAGGGTAAACTTCCTCGTTTTCAAAACCGAATACATTTACAGATAAGGTGGGATTTAGTTTTTCAAATTTATCGAGATCGGAAATTTTGACGGGGTAGCTAATCCCAGACATATTTATATTATGTTCCAAGGATTTATAATAACTTACGCGTCGATTTCGATCAGGGAACAATTGGGCAAGTATAGAGTACAGGAAACATTTTTGATCGTCGTTCTTAATATTTACAATTCCCTGTTTGGGGTTTGAAATTTTTTTCGGGGTGGGTATGTAAGAAGAGGCGTACAAAGGTTGAAATTTAACAATAAACAGATCGAGTCGTAAAACGTTTTCTATTACCCACCCACTACCTTGACTTACCCACTTAGCTACGCTTTCTAAAATTTTATCTGTAGCCTCGGAATACTGAATATCTAGAGAATCGGAAGGTAGCAAAGGACGGGTTTTACCGTGAAAGAAAGGTGTTGTTGAGATTTCCTCATTATTTATTGTTTTGGTGAATTTAACTTGAACAGAAATATACCATTTGACTCCCCCGAGCCTGTTTAGGTGGTTATTTATTTCGGACGAAATTTTATTTTTATGTTCAGTTAGAACGGTAAGGAGGTCAGTTCCTGTGGTATCAAACCGGCGGGAAATGGTGACGAGGTTGTCGTATATGGAAAAGGATTCCATCTTTTAAACAAAATTAAATCGGAAGAAAAACAAAGGGTGGTAAATATTGATTATTACTTTGAAATACCGTACAGAGAACAGCGTCCAAAATTACAAGAATTACGTGAGTAGGAGCAAAGTGAAGACACGTCTGATCAGTACGAGCGCAAGAGCAGAAGTGAGACGGATTGAATGTGTTGGTTGTTTATATAGGGATTGAGGGGGGAGGGGGAGGGGGCAACCAATCAGAACGTAGTATTTGGGTCACGCGCCTGTCAAGACATGAAACTCCGATTACGTCATCCTGTGTAGTACTGTTTTTCAAAATGAGAAGAAGGGACTATCCAATCAGAGCGTAGCATATGGGTGCGCATGCGCGCCAGACCTGTAGCCGAGGGGTGAAGAGCGTACGAAGGTAGTCGTCGGAAGTACACGAACGCATTTTATATAGTATAACGGGGAAAAGGTTAAGAGTGTATTTTATATAGTATAACGAAGGAATTTGGGGGAAATTTGAGAAGAGGGGGGGGGGGACTTCCCTTCCGAAGGCGCCATGTTCCGAAAGGATGCGCTAAGTTTTGCCACCAGGTGCGCTACGATCGGGTCGAGCACATAGAGTATATGAAATATTAATTTTATTAAAGTGTATGAAATATTAATTTGTTATAGTGTATATATGAAATAATCCACAGAGTAGCAAGTCCATGCGCATGCGCGCCCGACCAGCAGACGACGTGTGCATCATAGGCTAAGAGCGTACGAAGGTAGCCGACGGTCGCCGGAAGTACCCGAAGGGAAAGGTCGCCATATTGGATGAGGAATTTTGGGAGGGAATTTTGAGGAGGGAAAGACGTCATATTGGACAAAAAAGTTCATTTTATATAGTATAACAAGAGAAAGACGCCATATTGGACAAAAAAGTGCATTTTATATAGTATAATATGGAAAAAGACGCCATATTGGACAAAAAAAGTGCATTTTATATAGTATAACATGGAAAAAGATGCCATATTGGACAAAAAAAGTGCATTTTATATAGTATAACATGGAAAAAGATGCCATATTGGGCAAAAAAGTGCATTTTATATAGTATAACATGGAAAAAGATGCCATATTGGACAAAAAAAGTGCATTTTATATAGTATAACATGGAAAAAGATGCCATATTGGACAAAAAAGTGCATTTTATATAGTAGAACATGGAAAAAGTTAGGTTAAGAGTGTATTTTATATAGTGTATTTTATATAGTATAACAAGGTTAACAGTGAATTTCATATAGTGTATCTTATATAGTATAACAAGGTTAACAGTGCATTTTATATAGTATAATATGGAAAAAGTTAGGTTAAGACTGTATTTTATATAGTATAACGAGGTTAACAGTGTATTTCATATAGTATGATGTGGGAATTTGGAGGGAAATTTGGGAATTTGAGGGAAATTTGAGGTTAGGAAAAGTGAGGTTAGGAAATTTGGCGGGAATTTGAGGTTAGGAAAAGTGAGGTTAGAAAATTTGGCGGGAAATGGGCGCCGCCATCTTGGAAAAGTCACGTGACCGCCGCCATCTTGGAAAACCCAAAAAAAGTGAGTCTCAAACCCGTACTATTTCACTACTGAGTCTAGAACCAACAGATTTTCACTACTATCTACTCCAACAACTGTTCCAACAGCTGATTTGTTTTGTGTGTTATTAACAGGTGGTTTTATTTTTAGGGCCCTGATATTAGTGGGATTATTTTTGTAAAATACTGTAGGAAACTAAACAAGTTTAATTAATCAGTGTAAATGGTTTATAAATGATTTACTTAATAAAATTAAAATATCAGCACAAAATGTGTGTTGAAATAGCAGTTAAATTAGTGCTCTAGCCTATTTGTAATTAATTGTTAGGTTTTGACGTAGATGAAACTTCCACGAAGAAACGCATCAACGCAAGGGTGAACAGAACAAGTGCGCAGCCCGAAAAAATGTTTTCTTACTAAAAAAAAAAAAAAAAATAAATAAATAACTCTAAAGAAGCCAAAGAATTGATTAAAATGTTTTTTTTTTTTTTTTTTTTTGATTCTTCATTAAATAAGGAAGTTTTTAAGATATTTGGGCATTACCTTAGGGTATAAGTACGTATGCAATCACCATTTAAATGTAGCTACACCTTTCTTTAAAGTTAAAAAAAATAAAGTTTATCACTATTAATTAATGTTTTTAACATCACGAAACACTTTCAACTGTATAATTATGCAAATATACTTAAACAAATTATAATGTAAAATTTTTAAGGCCCTTTGTGTAATATTTCTTGCAAAACCATGATTTTTCTGTAGTAATACGCATATTTTTTAAAGTATTAAAAAAGTCAATAGCTCGGTAACTATTAACAATACAATATATCCATACGTGAATTTTTTGTTGGAAACGATCCATATAACAAGCCTGTAAAGTTTGGACGTCGAATTTTGGGACACCCTGTATATATTATTAGATTATGGAAGGGAAGTTAATGGGCTATGATTTAATGTTAGTTCCTGGTGTTAATATCTATTAAGTATTTTTAATTATTTCAGTTGTTAATAAGACGGATGAAAAACGTTTGACTAGTGAGTGGGATAAATGGAGGAGTGAAGTAAGTTGCCTTGTTTTTTTAAGGGGTAATCTGGAATATATGATTATAGTTAAGAGTATAAACACTTGATTGATAGATTGATAGTGGGGAGGGATAGTATATTTTGGAAGAATCAGTCCTCCTACCCACCCTTTCTCGATAAAAACTAGCTGTTCTAGTAAACTAATTTTACTATCCTTTCTATGACTTTATAGACTAAACCACTAGTATTTTACATGAAAACTCAATAAAAAATTGTTCTAATCAATAATATGTAATTTAAGACACCACATAATTTACATTGCCTCTTATGGAATAAAAAAATGGTGATTAACTCTGCAAACAGCTAACTCACGTAACTCACTACGATTCTTCTTATCTCCGACCTTAAGAGGACTGTGACGTCACCAACCTTTTCAAGGCTCCATATAAACCATTAAGCACCAGGAATATGATGCATGGATATAAGGTACACACCAAGTTTTTTTATTCCGATAAATGTCTTTCCTTTTTTTCTTTTTACTTCTCTAACCACTTCACATCCAACCTTACATCTCTGAAAATATTTAGGGACTTTTAATGTCCCCTAAACTTAGGACAGAAACAGAATACTACTATTTTCATCAACTCTCTCTTCAACCCCTCCCTAAAAAAAATTCCATGATAAATCTCACCAAATAATATTCAACCAGCACTAGTCAACGTATTTTCCTTATCTTATTCTACTTAAATTGTGTTTTTCTTTTTCAGTTACCCATGTTAAAAGAAAAAAACAATATAATAACATTTTTTTGTAATCAAATATAATTTTAAACATCTCAGCTGTTTTCATTAAAAGTAAAATATAAAATTGTATATTGTTTACATTAATAATTACTAAATACTTTGATTACAGTTTGTAATATACCAACAATGTTCTATTTATGCTACAAAGATTAATCAAAGATTAATTCACTAAATAAATTCACTAAAAGCACAACTAAGAACTAAGACGCAATGTAAGGCTTAACTTAAGACCATGTTGCTCACAGAGACTGTACATCAGGTGACTGTGAGTAGTGGAACACAGAATCGGTCATGCATGGGCTCTTTACGCTGATGAGTAGGCCTTTTCTGGTATTTGGGCAAATTTTTAGAGAAACGGAATTTGTTTAAAATGGCATAGAAAACAAATTTTGAAATAGAATCGCCTAACGTATAGTTCTGTCACATCAAACACCAGAAGTTTATTCATCATCACGGGTGTATGGGTGGGTGGGAGTGTT